>JALLPH010000457.1:0-31967 GCA_036939855.1 Cyclotella choctawhatcheeana
TGATACAAACGAGTTTGATCGTGATTCTCCCCAGGCTCGGCCCTTTCCAACTTGGCAGTTCCACTCAATACTCCGTAGACACGTGAAAAGATATTTCGCTTCTCCTCTGGTCGCACGATATATCTATATAAGGCAACGTGTTCAAAGTAAGCCCATGCCTTTTCCAGACTGGGATTTGTGTTACTCATCATGGCATCAAAATCATCGATTTTGGTAGTAGAGACTGACAATGATGCGGGTTCATTCCTCTCAAGTTGCACTTCATCTACCTTCAACTTGTCTGCATCTGCTACTACCATCATCTTGGCTCTTGGGTTGTACCATGTCTTATTCATGAGACATAATGCAATGCGTCTACCGAATGTCATGTCACGTCTGTCATCGTTTACGAAATCGATGGTTGTCTCCGAATAAGCACTATATTCAGATACGGTTACCAATGCTCCTACATCAGCTACTGCTGGCTTGGCAATGCTTGAGATATTCGAATCTGCATTTCGAGAATCTTGTTTCAGGAGAGGCACTGAATATTCTTCATTATCAGCACCACTGTTGTATTCCGATTTGAATACGCTCATTTTGGTTTGATTTTTATTGCTACTCTCTTTCTGAATACACTAGAAATGAAGGCCAATCATGCATAAGGGCATTTGGTTGTTATTAATTGAAGTCAAAGTGGTCTCGCTCGTATCAATTAGCTGGTGAGTCTGTTCTTAAGGGATCAGATGATGCGGGATGGAGGATGGAGGTGCTCTTTTTATGAGATCGAGAGAAAGATACTCTTTGCGTCTAAGTCATTAGTTACATAGGAATCGATAAGTATCAAAAGATTCTCTTTAAGTCTAAGTCATTAGTATCACGTATAATTCTATTCCCTCTCTCTTCCTCAGAGTGTATTTTAGTGAGCGATGACTTGCTCCCATCACTGCAAAATCAACTTGAACTTTGTTGAACTCAAGAATTTCCACAAGAGAGTGTCTCTGTTCTTGTGTTTGTGTAATAGTATCTCTATCCTAGATTCGTGCCAGTTGGGAAATTTATAAGCATCTAGTAGATTATAGATATGCATTATTTGGGGATGAGTTCGTAATATCATTTCATTCTTAGGTGGTGACATGAAGAAGAAGATAACACACATTAGTAGTAGGCAAGTTAACTGAAATGAGACAATCACCAGCAATTTTTATGTCAGTTATACAGTTATACAAAGTCAAAGTTATATGTCACTTTAGAATAATACAGTTACAGAACAATACAATGGTCATTGGTCATTGAGCATGTATACGTATTGGTACTGGTGATTCTCTACTAGATGCAACTGATAATTGGTACAATTGATAAATGTGACTGAGCCAATCATTAATGTATCTACTTCTGATTACTGTGTGAAACGAGTACGGACCTTCTTGAAGGATTCTCTTGCCTCTTGCAGAACAAACCTAAAAAAACTGAGAAATATTGTTTCAAATTTACGGGTGAGAAGTCCCATGTCATTTAAAATTTAACTAGTAAATTGGAATTTACTAAATAGCCGCGAGTAAAATCTATCTCTGTCAATATTGGACCTCTGGAGTCAGTTGAGTATCATGATGTTTTTTCAGTGCTTGGATTTGCAATAATTCGGAGAAAAACACTCACTGAGCTGACTTAACGTCAATCTCTTCATTGGCCAGAACATCTTTCTTGTTACGGGAGAGGGATCAAGCAAACTTATGCATTACTTTCGATTCAATGGGATCAAGTGATTCAATATTGTGGCCGATCAAACCTGTGGTTTAGAATGATGGGTCAACCGTATGGGTTCAATAGCGATTCAGAGGGAGGCTAATCTTCATAGAAGCTCAGCACACCATCAATCAACAATCAACCCCCAGACACAACAACCTGCAGATCAATAGTATGAGGCTAGAAAGACAATGAAGTGCAAAATAGAAGATCTCCCATGACCAGTATTGGTGAGAGATGGCTGATGGAAGCATGGCGCATAGCGGTGATGGGGGGGGGGGGGTTATTTCAAGGATATTACCTTTGTTGTTTATTAATTTTTTTCACCGGAGGCTAAAGATTCAATAATTTCAATTTGCTAGTTAAAATTTAAATAACTGGGACTTCTCACCAGTAAAATTGTTGTGAAATATAGAGAAGTGAAAATACTTCTTTGATATGATAGGTCTTTAAAATGAAAACTGATACAGTTATTCTCACTTAAAATCACTTGTAGGATGACACATTAGGGACGTCTCATGACTTTAATTACTAGTTCTTGATGCGCTCAACAAAGATTCTACCTGATGACATGCATCGCATTCGTTTTTGGATGCCATATTTATCACCACGTAATAGATCATCTACAGCTTCCGCTGAATTCGTCACAACATGCCATTCATGAAGTCTTCCTCGTTTTAATTCTATAATGATCTCAAAGATAGGTGCTGCAGCCCTTGTAGTGAGCGACTTTTGGATCGTCTTAGTTCCATTCTTCTGTTGCAGTTTAGCGGCCTCAGTGTCTCCCAACGTAACTGTTTCAACCCCACCAATCAATCCTCTGAGATCTTTATTCTTAATTAGACTCCTCAAATCTCCATGAGCAGATGCAATCATCCGCACTCCTCGATTCTTACTTGTTTGTGCAGCATCTACCTCTCTCTTCCTACCAATCTCATCAATAATCATCACCTCAGGGGTATGATTCTGAACACACTCAATCATTGTGTCAGCTTGGTTTGGAAGGGACTTGACCATCATCCTTCTTGAGTGCCCGACACATGAATGAGGAATGTCGCCATCACCTGCGATTTCGTTCGATGTATCAACAATAAAGACATTCTTTTCTTGTGACAAGATCTTAGCCACGTCTCGCACGATGGTTGTCTTGCCTTTGAAAGTAGTGAAATACAAAATAATTAGAAGAGAATAATATAAGGGAGATCCGATATGTGAAGAATTAAGACAAAAAAATATTCAACCGTACCAGAACCAGGCTGTTGTCGTAGACAGAGGGTGATCAAAATGAAGTATAATTGTGATCCGAAAGATGTTAAATCACCTGATTTAGACAGCATATTCCAAGGTACTCACCTCTCCAAGAAGCAATATGCTCTTGTTACTTTCTTCTAACAAATCTCGGATCATGTCAGAGTTGCCTTCGATATGCCTGCCAACTCGAATGGTAAGACCAATCACCCCATTTCTGTTGTTTCTAATGCAACTGATTCTATGTAGTTGTCCATCCATGCCTGCACGATTATCATCACCGAAGCCTTGCAGGCTCTCCATTATTTCTTCTATATCATGACCCTGGACAACCTCGTTAACATCGTCACATAGATACTGCCTACGGTGGTTATTCCAGCAGTATGGACGCCTGGCTAAGTCAATTGAGATGTCACTGACTTGTTCCAACCCAATGTCAGAAAGGGCATCACTCCAATGGATTGGCAATATGTCAAGCAAGGCGTTGGTCTCCTGGTGAATCACGGTAGGTTTGAAACAACCACCAGCATAACTCATCAACTTGGTAACAATGTCGTCACAATCAATCTCGGGATCATTATCATTCTGTTCAGCTTCAACTGCGGATACCATTGTAGATGAATCACTATTCAGATCACTATCCACGACAGGACCTTGAAGAGGTAGATGCGTTGTCATCCTTGGCGTTTTCTCGTATGCTACCCTGTCATTTTTTCCAAACTTCCTAACCCCAATTGAAGACGAGGACTGGAGCCACTCGACCAGCTTCCCATGGCACTGAAACGCGGCACCGTATTTCCTTATGTAAGCCTCCCTCAAATTAGATAGAGATATCTGGCCACGTTCTCTAATCATCTGTAGTATATTCATCTCTACAACGGCATCAATAACATCAAATGAGCGAAAATCAATGTCAACCAATGAGCGCAAAAATGCCCCCCTGTCCTCTTTCCCGGTCAACTGCTTAGTTGTAATCTTCGCCGATGTTTCAAGCCAATCCTTCAGCTTCCCCTGTGACTGAAGCTTTATCCCGTACGTACTTCGGTAGACGACTTTTAGAGTGGACAGAGAAATGTAACCATCGGGGGAGTTGCTAATTAAACGTACGACATTAGCCTCCTCATCCCCGCTTATTCCATGATTCATGCTTGAAACTCCCAGTCTTCAAGGCTAACCGACGAGATGTTTGACTTGATCCACGAACACACACATCCAAAATAATGGAAATGATGTTGCAATCGAATGGTAAACCTACGTCATTTTTATTAGTGAAAATTTCATTCTGAACACGAACCAACCAAAGCAAAACAGATGATCATAATATATCATACTATGGGTGAATTCATCACATCGTGAACTTCTGCTTAATAAATATGTAGTAGCCAGCTTGAATTGGCCCTCGGCCATCCGTCTCACTATGGTATCTCGCATGCTTGAGGGTGTGGTGCGAATGGCTGAAGCATGGCGGTGATGGGGGTTGATGGAAGGATATGTATTACCTTTATTTTTTATCAAATTTTTCCACCGGAGCTAAAGATTCAATAAAATTTACAAGAAAATAAAGATATGGTGAATCATTACCAAAAATAACAAAGGTAGTTGGCTGACATCTCTTGAGAGATATTATGAATCACGTGCTGTCACGTGCTACATCGTACATCGGTCATGGTGTGGCTCTACGTAATCAATCTCAACAAGCTTCACGAGCTCACGTGAGATTGTTCTACCTTATTGTTGAAAGAGATAGGTAGTTCGAAGATAGTTACACATTCTTAGATCAATACATAGTCAAAGGGTCCAACAAGAATAATAAACAATGGCTCCCAACAACGGGCTGGCAAATTCAAAGCCCAAGAAGAATGGATCCAAAACCAAAGATAAAGAAACAGCAAGAACCACCATTCTGCCCAAGGGAACGGTCGAATCTCGTGGAAATGGAACTTCCAATTCCCACGATGTAATTACCAATCAAATTCAACAATTTATCCGTGGTGAAGGAAAGTTCTCGTTCTGGGCAGAAGTTCGTGGATTTTTCACCGTTTGGATGTTCGTTACGAGGTTGCCCGGTCCCACTTGGGTCGATCACCATCCTGGTAGGTGTCTGTTCATTGGTTAATTGACCATCGTAAAATTACATCAAGTATAATAATATCTCATGGGTCGCCTTTTTCCTCATGTGCGGCAGGATATCTAATGAGAGGTATGGCATACTTTCCCATCAGCGGCACTCTCATTGGCATCTTTGTATCTACTTTCTACGATCTTGCCAGTCTTTCCTTGGCACTACCATTCATGATTGCCAGTATCATCTCGGAAGTGATGTCTCTATGGGTGACTGGCTGCTTTCACGAAGATGGATTAGCCGATTCAGCAGATGGCATTGGTGGGGGCTGGACATCGGAGCAGATATTGAAGATCATGACTGATACAAGGCTCGGTACTTATGGGTGTGCTATTTTGTTACTATATATGATTGGAAAGGTAGAATTGATTGCCGTATTGGGGAAATCGGTCTGGAGTTTTGGGTCTTCCGAGGGAGGAGGTCCAGCAATAATAGTCACGTGAGTGCATTCTCACATTATCTTTGTCTTGTTGTGTAATATATGCTTAGAACTCAGAACTCATAAGGTCTTTTATGATTATCGCCAGTCACACGCTTTCTCGACTAGTTGCACCAATTCTAGTCAGAACAAGAGATTATGTGGATGAGCAAGGACCCAAGTATCGTTTTTATTCATTCTTTCTCCATGCCAAATACCTCGTGACATGGCCAAGAGTACTGTTTGCAACAGTAACATCTTTCCTGGTGGCATATGTTGCTTATGGATTTGTGAAGGCAGTATGTTTAGTGTCAGCAGTAATGGTGATGGCATTCTTCTCGGGCAGATATGCAGGTAAGTGATAGTTTCTTTTTTAGTGTAAATATGAAATGAAAATTATTGCATCAAGTCGAACTAACGTATTCAAAATGCAAAATAGATTACCTCCTTGGTGGTGTGATGGGTGACTATCTTGGGGCTACAATTTGCGTCACTGAAGTATTTCTTCTCACGATCATACTTCTCTTTGGTACGTACGATGATCATATCATTCTGTTGGCCGAATTTGAAGCTCTGATGGGGAAAGCAGCCGATGGAACGTCGGTGTCGATATTGATAGAATCGTTGCTTCTTAGCGATGCATTATTTTCATTGGCAAAGTTTATTGTGGTTGTGACATTTACTCATGTATGGTGCAGCAACGTTGGGCTTCCTCCCGTCTTCGTCAGAAAAGTAGTTAAAGAAAAGGGTTCTACTGATGAGATTCAAATAACTCTAGTCACTGATAACGAAGCTACCCAGAAAGACGGAAACACATTGGAAGCTGTCCTTAATGACGAGAATCATGATTTCACAGAAAAATATGATGCAGTGCGCAACTATATTGACTCCTTAGCCAAACCAGTAGGCTCATTAGGGACACTGGAAGACTGGGCAAGTCGGGTTGCTGCTCTCCAAAATCGAGTTATGCCCCAAGCTGACAATGTAGCGTGCCTAGTATTTGCCGCGTCTCACGGTGTCGCAGCTGACGTCAAAGACGGAGGCATGAATTGTTCCGCTTTTCCTTCATCTGTTACGGAAAAAGTCGTTATTGGACTGGATAATGGTCTTGCTGGTGCAAGTGCGTTGTCCAAATGCAACAATGTTGATTTACGTGTGATCGATGTTGGTTTAGCAACAGATCTTGATTGGTCAGCAGGGGTTGTGCGATCTTCAGAGAATAAAATGATTGGCGGGACAAAGAATTTCTGCAAAGAAAATGCTATGACTGGTGATCAAGTCGAAAAGTCCATGCTTGATGGTAGACGAGAGACTAGCAGGGCGATAGATGACCTTGGTGCTACTACCATTGTGTTTGGAGAGGTTGGAATAGGCAATACCACCACCTCAGCTGCATTATTGGCTTGTTTAACTGGGAAGGATCCAACTGAATTGTGTGGAAGTGGAGCCTCTACAACTCGTGATGGAGTGAACACAGAAGTTTTGAAAAAGAAAGTATTGATCGTCAAAGAAGCAATACAGCATCACGGAACAATGAAAGGGCAACCTCACAAGGCATTGAAGGCAGTTGGCGGATTAGAAATAGCGGCAATTGTGGGTGGCATTCTTGAATCGACAGAGAGAAATGTTGCAGTCATTGTTGACGGGTTCATATGCACTACTGCTGCAATGATTGCATGTCAGATTAATCCAACTACGAGCAGAGCACTGTTATTTGCCACAGAGTCAACTGAAAAGGGTCAAACTATTGCTCTACAAGAAATTACTAAGATAGCTCTAGCTAATGGTTTTCCTCCGCCCGAAAGCCCCGCTCTTTGTATGAAGCTGAGAATGTGTGAGGGGACCGGTGCACTTGCGGCAGTTCCACTGTTAAGATCTGCATGTGCTATGCTTTCAATGGGCACTCTTGAAGAAGTGCTAAGTTTGAATTCCAATGGTCCCAATTGTTAATTATAGATTTTCTAAGGTTGACTGGCTTTTGCGATGGCATAGCAAAACAAGCAACATTTCATCTAAACTAATAGGAGAGCTGTCATGGTACGATAGGATAGGTGAGCCATAAGTTGTACCTACATTCTTTGACATCAAAACCAGGTAGTTCTAAGACAGGTTGCAAGCAAGTCCCCGTGAGTTGTCTACTACCGACACAGGCTGTTCCACAATCCCATCTTGCATCTACGTGAGACAATAGGTACTGGTGTCATTGTCGTGTGATGAGATCTATCATCTATCTAATAGATTATCCCCTACTTACACCCACATCCAGTTACTACGACTTCGAAAGAATGACAGAGTTGCGAAGCATAGAAGATAGGGGCAATAGTTCCCGACTCCCAACATTTTACAAGTGGTACCTAAGTCAGCTGTCAACTCCGACGCCTCGTGAATCCTACATGCGAAGGACGACGAGGGGGCCAGTGTCTTTTGTCGTATGAAGGTCGGAGTCTTTATCCTTGGCACGATTTCTCTCCCAGCCTGTCCCACTTCGTCCCTCTCTTCCCTCTTCCCTCCCCCTAATCACGCCAATAATCACACACACGAGCGACTAACAGCCTCATCCTCATCATCTTTTGTCTCACAATTTTTGCAAATATCGAAGTCGATTGACATAACAGCAATTACCTATTCAAGGAACATACATAATATCTCGATCGACCTGACATTTCTATCATGACGAAATACCAGACATTCAACACTTGGATACTTGCAGTATCCCTCGTCCAAACATTCCATCAATCCGTCGACGCATCTTACTACTGCGGTACGAGCTACGACAATGCCGTTGCATCGTGTAACATTACCTGCCCTTCTGGATTGGGCTACAATCCTCAGAACGAAGAGAACGAGTGTCCAGGAGATATGCCGTACTGCTTCGGACCCGACTTGCCCTGCACTCCTTCTGATGGTCTCGAGGAAGCCGAAAACGCCACAGATGTGGGGTTTTTGAACCTAGCTGATTTGCTTCAAGGCGGTGACAATGAGACTAACACTACTAGTTCTCCCATCGTTGCCGGAAACGAGACATTGGCCCCTTCAATCGATATGAACGCTACGAGTGCTCCTATTGGCGCTGGAAACGAGACACTCTCTCCTTCTATCGATATGAACACTACTAGTGCACCTATCGGTGCTGGAAACGAGACATTGTCCCCATCCATTGCTTTGAATGACACATTCCCTCCTTCTATCGCACCCACTCTTGCTGAATATAATGAGACTAATGCTACGTTGGCTGCGTCTATTGATTCTGATGAGACAAACTCTACGATGGCTCTCAGTGATACAAATATCACGATGGCACCCAGCATTGCGAATGATACTCTTTCACCTACTCCTGCCCCTAGTCTGAATGAATTGGAGTTCAGAAAGAGTCTTCCTAACCCTTCAAATATGTTTTGTGGAAGGTGAGTCGAATTATGCCTAAGATGTGATTTGTATCATACTCTGCTCTGACGAATGAACTTTGTACTTACTTTTGTTACAGTGGATGGCAAAACGCCACAGACGAATGCAACCAGAATTTTGATGCCATTCCCTGCCCTTTGATGATAAGCGAGGCTGGTCTCAACACGCCTCTGGAATGTCCATCCGGCTTGATGTGTTTCACCATTGGACAGTCGTGTATCCCAGCCACTGAGCCTCCAACGGATTTCCCCTCCATGGCGCCTAGCACTATGGCGCCATCAACCTATGGTCCTACTTCTTCTCCTATCTCTGCCGATGACGAAATCAACAACTATTTTTGTGGAAGTGACCTCGAGGAAGCCAACGAACTTTGCGGTCAATGGTGCCGTGATGGCGAGGACACCTCTTGTCCCGAGGGTCAGAAATGTTTCAAGGATACTTCTTGTAATGCCACAGAGTTGAACATGACTATTGGTTACGATGAGAGCTTGATTTCTGAAGTTCCAAGTATTGCTCCTACTACCTACAGACCAACTGAAGACCTAAACCCAAGTGATTACTACTGCTTTGAAGCATGGACAGACTCTAGCTACGACGGCGACTGTGGTCTTCCTTGTCCAGGAGGGCTTAACTCGGAATGTCCTACTGGTCAGTACTGCTACGGCCCCATTCCTGACTGCAATCCTATCTACAAGGTTGGTGTTAGCGATAAGTGGTGTGGATCTACCTTTGAAGACATGGCATCCAAGTGTTCCAAAGAATGTCCCGGTGGAAGCGATGATGAGTGTGGTGAAGGCGAAAAGTGCTGGAGTGATTCACCTTGTGCATTGAAAAAGTCTGCTATTGCCGACCTTGAAGCACTCGAGGGCAAGCTTTGGTGCGGAAAGAACTACAAGGATCTAGTTGAGAACTGCCCCATGGAATGTCCTGGAGGGAGTGATGATGAATGTGACGGTGACATGATTTGTTTTGATATGAGCACTGAAGAGATGGCATGTAACGAGACCGGAGTCGGTATTAAAGACCCAGTGGATCCATTACACCTCTGGTGCGGTAGTACTTGGAATAACGTACTCGAAGAGTGTCCTATGCCATGCCCCGAGGGCACCGACGAGGAGTGTGGAGCCGGCATGATTTGCTATGACTTGACGGGAAATGACAAGATCTGCAGGACGCAAGGAATTGGAGTCAAGGAAAAGGGAGACCCCAACAAGAGATGGTGTGGATCGGACTACAACGATATGATGTCTAGCTGTCCAAGGCGTTGTCCCGGAGGTTCCAATGACGAATGCCCACTTGGCATGTCTTGTTTCGAAGGCTCAGACTGTGTCACTGAAGGAGTTGGCCTCATTAGTAAGGAAGAGAAAGATACCTCCAAGATGTTTTGTGGAAGTGACTACACAGAAGCCATGTCATGTGGTACCCCATGCAGTAGTGGATCAAATGATGAATGCCCTTCTGGTCAAACGTGTTGGGCAGACGTGGAGTGTTTATGGGGAGCACAAGCACAGACTGCTGAGACTGTAGAAGACGCATCTGGTATTGAAGACTTATTGGAAGCGTTGATGACTGAATCTACCGTTAATGCTGATGTTGAGGTCGAAATCGACGACCAAGAGAGCGAGACTAATTCACAGACTAGTAGCTCAGTGATGTCTGCCTTTTCTGAAGTCATCATGGAACAAGATGAAGAACCTGCTGCCCAAGCACTTGAATCAGCCCAACCGGAGGAAAGTCAACCGGAGCAAAGTCAGCCCGAGACTGACGAGTTTGAGTACCCCACTGAGACCGAAAGCTCTCCCGATTTCTCTACATTTTCTGAAGTTGAAATGCCAAATGAAGCTGAGGAGGAATTTGACTACCCAACCGAAACAGACAGCTCACCTGACTGGTCGATGTTTACTGAAGTGGAAATGTCGGAAGAAGAATTTGACTACCCAACCGAAAGCGAGGTTGCTCCCGAGCCACAGCAAGAATCTCAGCCCGAACCCCAACCGCAGGAAGAATCTCAGCCCGAGCCTCAGCCTCAAGAGGAACCCCAGCCACAGCCTCAGCCTCAGCCCGAGCCCGAGCCATCTCCGAAGACTGGTTTGCAAGTAGAAAACATCCGAATGGCGCTTTATGGCATCACTCAGTTAACTTCTGATCATGTGAATGCATGGGAGTCTCTAACCGAAGAGTACTTTGAACGGTTCTACAACGATTTCTCCAATGATGCCGATACTACAAGATCCGGCGTGACTGATGTTGATACCATTTATGAATTAACCCAGTTGAGTGTCTCTACATCTTCACGCCGCGGACTTCGCCAGAGAGTGCTCTCTGATTCTGATGCTTATTTGATGGAATACACCCAAACTACCCGATTCTTGTCAGGCACCGGCGTCACGCTTGAACAAGTTCTCCAGTATCCATTCAGCAGTTCGCGAAAGAGAAGTGCTTATGTTCAATTCCTCAAGAACTCAAATGATTTGTTTGAAGACTTGGTTTCTATCTCTGCTGTCTTCCTTCCAACAAAGGTAGAGGCTGTTGGATCTGCAAACTCGTTCTCGCCATCAAATTCCGGGAATCCATTTGGTAATCCAACGTCATCTTCCAGCAGTTCTGGTAATCCATTTGGTGATTCATCGTCGGCTCCTGCTCTTGACAAGTTCGCGTCTTTCTACTGCCACAATAGCGGAGAGGCTTGCCCTTCTGGAAGCTGTCCCAATGATGACATGTGCATCTTCGTATCGGCCAGCGAACCCGTCCCTGTGGGCTCTTATTCAGCTCCGCCCGGTTCGGATAGTTCGGATAGTAGCTCTGGTAATCCTTCCAGCAATGAAGCAGCAAACATTATTGAGGCATTTTTGGGTGGAGCATCTCTTGACGATAGCGGTCCACTTTCTTCTAACTCCAGTCCAAACAGTGCCCCTACTACTACGGATGGGATGGCGGCTCCCAGTGGTTCATCCAACACTAGTCCCAATACATCATCTAGTTCAGCACATGTCAGCACAGATGAAGATTCCGGCACCATAAATGTTTCAACTGATATTGGTTCTAGCTCTATCAGTATAACTTCAACTGCGGATTCAGATTCTACCTCCATCAATATTTCATCTGACTCCTCCAGCTCGAGTTCTCAACCTGTCCAACTATCCTACAGTGATGCTTCCCATGGGCCCACCACCGTCAAGGGTGAAATGACGCTCACTGGTCTAGAAATGACAAAGGTAGAAAACATCTTTGAGTGGCAATACTTGACATCGCTCTATGAACAAGAGTTTTACAACAAAGCATCTTCCACTGGCGACTATGTTAGGGATACTGTTGACAATGTTGCCACATCATTCGAAATCATCGAGGTTCATTATGGCGCAGATTCGTCAGAGCCTATCACAGTCATCAAGTTTAAGCAAGTCATCAAGTATGATACATCTGATATGGATATTCCAGTTACAGCCATCGTCACCCAGCCCTTTCTAACTTCCGAATATCGTGACGAGTACATCACTTACCTAAAACAAATGCTGCCGACTTCGTTTGGATCGTTGACTACTTCATCTGACCTTCCAGAAAATGTCATATCACAAACTTCACCCCCTGCATACAAGGATTTATCAGATACCTTCTTCTGTGGAGAATCGTGGCCGGTTGACTGTGCAACGGCAAAGCCCTGTAAGAGCGGTGACATGTGCCCATATGGTGAAACCTGTTTCACTGCCCCAATGTGTCTGGAACAAGAAAGTGATTCTGAGACAGCCCCCGTCCTAGAGGAATCTAACCCCATGAGCGAGTTCTCTGCATCAGCATCTACAGCAAAACCAGTTGACTCAATCACCGCTTCTACGGAGGTTGAGGATGAAGATGATGAAGAGCTTTATCCCGAAAGCACTTACTTTTGTGGTATGACAATTGAAGATGCCTCTCGCACCTGTGGAATGCCCTGCCCGACAAGAGAAGATGATTCTTGTCCCGGAGAAATGAAATGTTTTGGAGATACTCATTGTGAGGACCGCGAGTCATTCTTTTGCGGTACCTCCTGGTTAGATGCTAGTGACAAGTGTAGCACACCGTGTCCTGATGGAGATGCATCTGTCTGTGGAGATGGAGAGGCATGTTTTGCATGGACTGCTTGTCTCAACACTCAATCGTATTACTGCGGGGTCAGCTTTGAAGATGCCAGTGATAACTGTGCCCATCCTTGTGAATCTCGATCGAGCTTAGATTGCCCTGATGGAATGGGATGCTTTGCATACACCACCTGTACCGCCACGAACGAAAATGCTGAACATGTCGTGAATCCATCCAACACTCCAATGGGAGATTTCTTTTGCGGACTAACTGTAGAAGATGCGGCTACTAAGTGTGCTACCGGTGGTGCCATCACATGTTCAAATGCGGACGACACCCAATGTCCTGGTGAAATGAAATGCTTTGAGACTACTGAGTGTAGCGACCGCTCGACATACTTTTGTGGATCAACGTGGATGGACGCTGCGGAAACTTGCTCAAAGCCATGCAGCAGTGGTTCCTCTGATGAATGTGGCGAAAACGAGAGTTGTTTTGCACACACGGGCTGCCAAGCAACTAACTCCTTTTATTGTGGACACAACTTCGAAGATGCTTCTGAAACTTGTGGTACCCCTTGTGAAGATCGTAGTTCAGATTCTTGTCCAGGTGACCAGTATTGTTTTGCATATGTATCCTCTTGTGTAGAAGATAACAATGCAGGCAATGACGATGGGGATGTGAATATTAGCTACAGTGCTTTTGGAGACTTCAGCAAATTCGAGCCGAAAGAAGAACCTTGGGTTGCTAGTTACTGGGCAGGTATTGAAGCCTCATCTTCGTCAACACCGGCATCAATAGCTTTCACTGCTCTTGCATCCTTGTCAGTGTTGCTCTACATTATCTTCTAATGTTTATAATTGTCCTTAGATATTACTTTCACACACATACTTATTTATCTGTGCTAACGATTAGATATTATATTATCTAAAACGATTAGATATTATATTATCTAACAAGTAGGATCAACACTTGTATCGGATCTTCCTACAATCCAAATGGCCTCACAATTCATACATGTGTCCATACATTGTTGCCATTTCTGCTCCTGTTCTGTTAACCACATCATTGTCGTTGATTTGAGGGCAGTTTTCCTTTTTCTGGTTACTGCAAGAGCTTGCTTGTAATTACGTTGAAATATCATGAGAATTGGCGTATGAAGGGGCACCCGATCACACATATCTCTCTTTAATTATAGCACATAAACTAAGTCAGACATGGTCCAGGAGCACAGACGGCAATGTGGTGTAATCTGTTCTCATCAGGGTTAGGGGTGTCATTAACTTACCATAATTTCTTCCAATTTCTTTATAATCTCGTTCTCTCTTTTTGTTCCTTTCTGTACAATATCACAAGTAACGTTGGCCCATAAGAAGTCAGCTCTTCGCCCACTGGTGCTACTTGAAAGCCACGATGGTATCGCCATGGACTATGTATTGTGTAACAGTGAGTTTATGGTTGTACCCAGATTGAACATAATAACGAAGGCTGAACTTACCATAGAACTCATAATCGACTCGCAACTCAAAACATGTTGAGAGCCATCTGATTTGGCATACTTGGAAATCCACTCATTGCTACCAATACAAACACATGGCCCTGTGCTGCGTTGAGCAAAGTTATCTTTTTGATCATCTGTAGACTCACGATTAATTGTTTGAAATGTTCGCATGAGACTCTTGCCTCTTGAGTTTTCTCTCAATTGAAAGGCATTTCCTAACTTTGCTCTCGAGGTTGCCAGAGATAGTGCAGCCTCTGCATCCTCGGTGCTGCAATGACCCTCAAGACTATTTTGTATTTGTTTCTTTAATAAGACATTGGTGAGATGGCGTAGGCCTGTTACATACGTTGAAGAGAAAGAATATAATGATGCGCTAAGCATAATCGAGTTTTTACAAAACGAATAGTTTGTTGTAGAAGAAGAACTAACCATACTTCCTCCCGTTCCCTCCTCGAAAGATCACAGAAGTATCAACAACGTTACAATGTATAATTCTGAGTGCCTCCAGATCGTTTTCTAGTGAATGTCCAACAATCAAATCTGTGGCTTGAATCAATGATAACAGATGCGCTTGAACATCTTCTATTGTAGTATTGACACCAATGAGCATTGTGGGTGTTATTCCTGAATATTCTATCATTGATCATCGTATGAGTATGTTAACAAGACAAGGAGGTAAGATTTTTCAGTTTAATTGTGTCAAATGAAGCATGCCGAGTTCTCACCTGTTAAATAGTCTAGAATTGGCCTTCGCGGCTTGACGAGCTCATCCAATACTATTGCTGTTTCTACCTTCGATTCATCTACACTATAATTGCCCTTTTCATCAGAGACGAGCATCACAACAGAAACACGAGCCAACTCTGACCCTATTGATGTTTGTACCATCTCGCAGTCTAATGCAAATATTCTTGGACGGTGATTTTTGTCATGTAGAAATGTCTCAACGTAAAACTCTGATTTGCTGACAGTATCGTCATTAGCAACAACCATATCTCCCATGCAGCACACTGCTTCTTTAATGGACAGTGTCTCAACTATCTCCAAAGTATTAGTACATGGCAGTATACTTATGGTTTGATCCGGTAGATTAAATTGTTCCCAAAACGATTTTGCTCTTGAACAAATAATTTCTTTTGTTCGCTCTACCTTCGAGTATGATTCTGATGATTCTTTCATTGATTCTGCCTCGCATTTATGTATCCGTCTGGGATATCCTTCAGATTGTAGCTGCTTTGGAGTTAACTTCAATTCATGCATCAGTTTAAACAAATCCTTGTCATTGTCAGACCTTTTTCCGTCGAGCTGCGACAACGATGGAGGAGGTAAAAACATGAGTTGGTCGGATATACAACGAGGATGATCGCCCTGAAACATTTTCACTTTGCATGCTGCTCCTATAATACGCTTCACTTGCATATTGTTGTTATTTGGATCGGTGTCGGTGGAATTACTAGGAAGCATGGTTTCCCAGATGCCGCTGGGTTGTTTCAGTAGCTGCGAAGGCATGAGACTGCACTCGGTTTGGGAGTCAGATGATGCGTCGATAGCATCATTGATTTCTACCTCAATGACGGCCACTCCACCCATACTTGCCAGGTTACCAATATTTGCCCACGACGGTAACGATGGAACATTCACGTTTTGATAAGAGTTTCTCTCTCTGCCGTTTTCTGTTGTCTGTTTCTTCCTCTTCTTCTTACTAGGACCAGTTCTAGTGCCAGCAACATCATTATTGGTACAACCAAACAGCAAATTTACCAATATATCTCTGTGATCTGAAACTTTTGAGCTTTGCCACTCCCCATTTCTAATATCAAATGTGTCACCGTGAACAGTGATGGATGGACCAGGAAGAACACTAGCATACTTCTCTTTACCCTGCCCATCGCCACTGGAGGAAGATGTTGATGAGGAATGACGCATCTTCCATTCGGCATGCAATTCCATCAACTCTTCCCATTCGATTCGTGATGTGATTCCCTGTGGAGTGGATGTGCATCGACGGTACAGTTTGCGTAGGCGCGCGTCGGTGGATTTTCGTTTTTTATGTGCCCGTTTTTGAGTGGAGGATGGGGAAGGGATGGTTCCATCGTGATTATTAGAGGAGTCTATCGATGCGACCGCTGCTTTCTTTACGGCTAACACTGAAGCATTGAGGTCGTTGCTGCTCTCTGATTTCATGCTGTGGTGCTGTTTTGGTATGATTTGTGGATGTAAAAGTTGGACGGTGTCTGGTGAGGTGATTGGACCGGCTGGTGGCTGCAGGCCGGCTGCGCAGCAGGCGCGAAACGCTCCTAAAATAGATACTGAAATTTAAAGGTAAACCGGCTCTACCTGATGTGCCCGCGGGCCTAAAGAACGCCGTGTTCTCAAAAGCAAGTTCCCCGTTCTTCGCACCTCTTGCACTCTCTGGTCTCTAGTCGTGAAAATCGCGACACATATGGTACCCCAGAGATAAATGGAGCGAGGGGTACCATACGCACTGGTATTTGCCAAACCGCCCTAACGCCTAACGCCCCCATTTTCCATTTTCCTGTATTACTTCCTATTATTTCTTCTCGGCAGAGAAAAAGTTCGGTTTATTGATTATTGATTTGCGGCAGGCGGCATGATGCCCCCCCTCCTCCACCTGTCTAGTGTATCTTCGTTGATATAACAGTCTCAAGTAGCAGGAGAATAAAAGATGGGATGGGATGTATCGCTCATAGTTGTGCAGGTGATAGTTACCAACCTTTCATCTATTGGTTCTCTCATGATCATCTCCCAGGTTACCAGATCAAAATTCAATAAGAATATTCCCCAACAACGCCTGATTCTATGCATTTCGTTATGTGATCTTGTTGCGAGCGTTAATTGGATGTTCACACCGTTATTAATGTATGGAGAAGGAGGTGTATATGAGAAATACGGAACTCAAGCCACGTGTAGTCTTCAGGGATTTGTGACTACATTGTTTGTGGCTGCGGGCGTTTTGTATCAAGCGTCGTTACAGTTACAGTATCTTCTCGGGATTAAGTATGGTTGGACGCAGCGCCGATTAAAGTGAGAAGTTTCTTTACCCTTTCTCTGTTTTCCCTTAGACAATTTACACATGCTAACATGTGATTGAAATTGTTTTCATTTCCAAAAGAAACATTTATGGTTACCTGCACATAATTCCAGTGGGCTTCAGCTTGCCGTCTGCAATTACTAATTTAGTACTCAAGAACTACAATCCTGCCGGATGGAATTGTTGGATTGCACCATATCCTTCAAATTGCACTTCAAGTTATGAACTAAGTGATGGTGAGGTGACAGACTGTGTTCGCGGCGACAATGCAAGAGTTTATCAGTTGGCCTCCTTGTACGTACCAGTCTGGCTCGTCACAGGCTTCTGCTGTTATGTCGTAAGTTCATATCTTACTTCTGACAATCTATTCTGTGTACGATCGGATTTTAATGATTTTTAACTTGATAATGTTCAAACGAAATAGATGTGCCGAATATATAACCACGTATACAAATGCGAAAACCGCAGTCGACGCTATCAGATTTCTGTTGATGCTCAAATGAAGATGACAAAGGAAGTCAAGTGTCAAGCACTTCTATATGTAAGCCAGTAATACCGAATTCATTCAATATTCCTTTCTCGTGTTAGCCTTACCCTTTTGTTTCACATAGTTCGTTGCATACTTGGCTACGTGGCTGCTCCCAAGTGTTGTCAGAATCATGCAATTTGCTGGATACGGAGATTATGTTCATTCGATTTTGAAAGTTGGTGCCGGTGGTTCAGTAGCTTCCATGGTAAGTTAATGAGAGAAACTTGTGTTATGGTATTATCACTAAACAGTGTTCCTTCTTGTATCGTGTCATCAGGGTTTCTGGAATGCCATCATCTACTTTAGGCCGCGCTACAAACAATGCGATGAAAATATGAATGCACTTCAAAAAGTCGCATCATTGATGAGGGCTACTCTTTTTTTTTGGGTGCCACACAGTGTTCATAGGCGTGATTATGTTGAGGGCGTGGCTGATGCAGTTGCCTTCGTAGTGGTTGGAGACGGTAAAGCTGTTGAATTGGGCGATAGTGAACCAATAGATATTACCATAATGACGTCCGTGACGTCCCAAAGGTCAACATGGGCTGCATCATCATCATCTGCGGATATATTATCATTTGCCGGCTCCATGAGAAGATCAAGTTACTCTTAGTTGGAGCATACCTCGAAGACAAATCGTCCTCTCTTGATGGAAACCACAGCTTTCTCCCAAATCGAACTCAGAATTCTTTAGTTTCTCTGTTTGGCCTGTGCTTATTGATCGATGAAAATTTTTATGGTCCATTAATTTTTCATATCTGCATAAGTTGAAGGTCTACTCCATATCTGTGATATTTAAGAACATAATGATGGTATTTGCATTTGATCAGGCATTTGGTAAATAAGTGTCGATTCAATGAATATTTTAACCCGGTATTCGAGCAAAGACTACACTAAGTAGACTGCTGCATTGGCATTATTCTTATCTCACTTTTTGTCTCGGTAAGTGACAAACTGCCTTTGTTGTGTACGATTCAACTCCTCACATTGGTGAAATACTTGTAATGAAAGACCCCACTCCTCCTCTGCTCGAGAGAACACCCTGGACAATGCATCGCTAGCATCATTATACTTATGCAACTGAGAGCACACCCGGGTGGTTAATACGTCAACTTTCTGATGCATCTCTCCATTTTCAAGCTTCAACTTGTCAAAATCATCTTGCATCTGTGTTTTCTCAAGTCTCAACTCGTCGAATCTCTTTTTCATTAGTGCATTCTCACGCTGCAATTGTTCAATCTGGTACATCAATTTACCCTTCTCCATCTTGAGATCATCAATCTGATCACTCTGCGTCTTAATTTCGTCGACTCGAAAATCGTGTCCAAGTGCAATAACATTGAGGTTCATATCATCAATCTCTTTGCGGAATGCCATATTTGTTTCAACTTCTGCTTTCAATCTGGCCTCCGAGTCGGCGAATCTATTCATGAGACCATGAATTTTCTCCTCGTGGCTTGCTTTAATTGCCTCAATTCCTTCATCGTAGCTTGCTTGGATTGTATTTATCTTCTCCTCGAACTCTTTCAATCTGCTCTCCAGAGATGCTTCCTCCTGGCTTGATTTGATTGCCCTATCTTGTGCATCTGCTCTCCACCTCTCTTCCAACACATTAAACCTATCATTAAGACCACGGACTACACCTTCATGGTCGTTCTTGATTGTCTTGACTTCTTCCTCGTGGCTAGTTTTCATTGCCGTAACCTCCTCCCTGTGACTGGTTTGGATTGCATGCACTTGTTCCTCGACACGACGCACCCGATCCATTGCTTCTTCTCTCAATCTGGCTTCCAAATTTTTGTTTTCATCCTTGCGAATACGAACTTCTTCCTTTTGACTATGTTTGATTTCCTCGAGTCGCTTCCCTAGCTGCTTCGCGCGAGTGTCATTGTCCAGGTCTGCTGAACTCACCACTTCCTGCAGTACTTTGTTGAACTCCTTTCTGAGTAACTTATTATTAGCTTCCAACTTGTCAACGACAAAAGATTCAATATCTTGATTTCCTTGAATATGTTCCTGTTGTATGATCTTCCTAAGAGAGGAAACCGTCTGATTCCCACCGGGCAAGTATTCCTCCAATTGTGACTCTGCGTGTCGCAGCGCATTAGTTCTGATCCTGGAGCTACTTCTTGGGGTAAAGCTGCGGCGAATTGGCGTCATTGGCGGAAGTAATTCTGACTTTGTGTCGTTGTCGCCCATGATTGGTTCGTTTTCGGTGTCCTCGATTCTTCCTCTCTTGTATCTTTGCTTCGACATCCGTCGGCAGGGCAACAAAGTCATCGCATATTATTGTCAGGTTATTTTAGTCTTGGATATGAGTGGAGACATGATTCAAAACTTTGATTACACATGACATGAGTGACCGAAGAAAGTTAAGTGTGAGTAAGGTTTATATCACTTTATTTCACTGCTCACCTGATGTTTGATGTTCGAGGCAACATCATAAGGTCGCTCTAATACCGAGATGTGGTCTCGATCTTCCTTTTCTGGTTTTTGTTCCCTGTACCACCTAGTCGCCCAACCATGCATATCTTTTACCTTCGTATGATGTATCAATAATACTGTCATGAAACAGCAGTTCCTCCCGTTCATTTTCGTTGAGCATAGTTCAACATAGTTTAATAGTTTGACGTCGTCACGATCATCTCTTTGTCAATCTACATTCGGCCTGAACCTGCTTTCTTGGACTGAATGCTTCGTAAGTAAAGGTAAAATAGTTTAAGTTACGATTTTGTTACCTGTAAAATTGAGTAAATTTTCCTCTCACGCGCCTCACACGCCACACTCTTCACTCTTCAGCTCCCTTCAGTCTCTTCACTCTTCAAAGAATCAGATCTAGCCAGCTTTCACATCCAGCGTCCGCGGTCGAACGTCCCAAACGATATCATCTAAAATACAACCATGATCCGCTCCAGATCCATCCCAGCAGTCCTCTCCCGCGCCACAGGTGACGGAATACACGGCATGCTCCTCATAGATGCTGACGGCGAACTCATAGGCTCCTACGGCACCTCGTTGCCCATAACTCAGGACGGTAACAATAACGGAGCGATGACCATTCCCTCTTCTTCCGCTGCTGATAATAGTAGTAACAATTGGTCCTCCTTGGATGCTGCATCGATAGGGGCATTAATATCCGAAGTGGCGGGGGATTACAAACGGTTAGGGGAAGAGTTGCAATTGTTAGATCCGGAGAATAATAATCGTTATGACAAGGCCGCCATGATGGAGGATGATGAGGACATACAAAAGAGAGAACTGGGTGGCGGGGGCGGTGGGGGTTCTTCGGGAGAGGAGAGCGGTAAGGATGGTGTTGGGAAGGGCAGCGGAAAGGAGAAGAGTTTGGATTCGGGTGTTAACATGAAGAGTCTTGTGATTGAATTAGAGCACGTGAGTTTCTTGACGTGGCAGTTATTTTGTTATGACTGCTTATAATTATTGCTGCAAGTACTGTATTTCTAACATTAAACGTCAAATCCTGGGATTTCTGTATAGGGGTTTGTTGGTGTAGCTAGTGCTGGCCAAGGCTATTATGTTATTGCTTTGGCAGATACAACCGTGCAACAGGGAGCTTTGGCAGGTAGATTAAGATCCACAGGATCACATGTTCGAGAGGCACTGTCACAGTTGGACTGAACAACTTTACTTTCCAATCATATTATAGGTTAGTGTTCATTAAGCTATAAAGTCTTCTTATTAGTGTGTTTGTAGATTTCAATTCATCTGAGCAATTGCCTTTGTTTTTTTTGTCTCATGTCTGATAATGACCTCACCCCATGTCATCTCTGCCAGGTCCTTGGCCTGTATATTCTTACAACAAGACTCTAATTGTGATGTTCAGACTCGTCGCATGAGTCGTTACTGAAATTTGGCTGCAAAATCGCAAGCGTGGAAGTCAACCCATAATCCAATGCTGAAAAATGAGCATCCACCATGTGGTCATAAGCATCAGCTGGCACCATTGAAGTGGCTACAGAGACTTGCCGCCCTCGACTTGGGGGTTCAACTCCCATTCTATACACACTGGCATTGTGACTCGAAACAATGAGCATACCGGCACCTGTAGATTCAACATTCTCAGCCTTTTGTGCGAATTGGCAGTCGCCTCGCTGACATAGCACTGCATGATTGGCTGACAAGACGTTACCATCAAACCCTGACGCATCGCAGCATTGAGAATCTCCTCCAATTATATTTGGGATAACTGTGATCCATTTCTTCGTGGGATCAATCCAAGATCCAAATTCTCCTTGGATATATTCAAATACACTTCCTTCAATTGACATCTTGCCTTTGTATGTCAAACTTTCAACGAACTTTTGGTCTTCAGGTTGGACTGGATGGCAATAAGAAGTTGAGTTAGAAACTACCCTATCATCCCCACATATCTGTGCAACGTATCGGGCATTTAGGCTAAAGCCAGGATCATTTGCTTCGTCCACTCGTTGCAATGCTCGAATCAGTTGAACACCATCGTCTTCTCCAATCATGGAAGCACTTATGGGCAAATCGTGAGCAATTGGTGCTGATACATGAAAGTTACCTTGTTCGTTATTGAGGAACAATATTCCTACAGCTCCCAGTTCATGTGCGACGATGGCCTTGTCCCCAAAGGTACAGCCGCCACGTTTTGCAACTATTACTGTTGTATTGTCCACCTGATGGGTGTTGTCAAGTGTCGCCAAACCAGTGATATCATCACACATGCTCAAGGGCGATGCAAGGACTAACTTTACTTCTCCTGATGGAGGAGTGCTACCAAAGTGTGCTCTAAAGAATTGCACAGGGGTGGGGAAGCCTTGTATGTATAGACGTCCCCACCATGATGAGTCCAAAGTGAGGTGTTCTTCGGTGTGAATGTCATCGAAATGCAAAACACTGTATCTATCTGGCAATAAGAGAATGGGATCTTCCTTTCCTTTCGAGTTTCTTGCACTGCGCA
Organism: Cyclotella choctawhatcheeana; assembly: GCA_036939855.1. NCBI lineage: Eukaryota > Bacillariophyta > Thalassiosirophyceae > Thalassiosirales > Thalassiosiraceae > Cyclotella > Cyclotella choctawhatcheeana. Next base: position 22,996 of record JALLPH010000457.1, read on the forward strand.
GCCGTGAAGTGGACTCAATTTTTGGTGCTGGTGGTGCCTCATCTCGGCCGACGTAAATTTCACTGGGTACATCGATGCTTGAGTCATAGCGTACCTGACCATCTCTTTTAGGTGCCTGACCCTTGATGGCTTGGTTAAGTCCATGAGTCATCCGTTTCTTTCGTCCGCCGTAGAATTCAAAGCCGTCGTTTGCCACAGCAGCAGATGAAAGGAGAAGTAAAGGGCTAAAGAAGAGGAGCAATTTCATTATGTTGGTTGTGAAGCGTTGACTTCAGAGTGAGTTCTTTCGCCGGAAGCAAAGAGGTCTTTGTTGGACTTCCACTTTGCGTTGATTTTTAAATAAATTTTATCCTGTTGCCTTTTTCCGCCACTCGAACTTACTTTCACTTTGTCTTGCTTTGCACACACTCACACTGTGTCCTTGGACCAAAAATTTCACTGCTTCACTCTGAAACCACGCTGACAATGAATGTGTACAATCTTTTGATAGTGATATTCTCTCTAGCATTTATAGCTCCTTGTGCAAGGTGATTGTTCGTTTTATTCCTACACTACGTACAAAAAATAGCTTCGCCTCAATAAACTTTCTCTTTCCCCAAGGGTCATTTATGTCCAATTTGTTCCACCGTTAACTAAGTTCATTCGCAAGGTGAGTCTTTCCTCTATTTCTGATGACCAATGAGGGGTCACTAAAAGATGTTTTTCCGCTTCTTAAGGTTGCATTGAAAGTGAAACACAAGATAAAGAATAGGAAGAGTGCTATGCAAGTTGAGATCGATAAGTTGGCTGAGCAGTATGGAGTACCAACGAGTGAACTAAGGATGCAAATTCAAGGTGTGTAGGTAATGTATGGAGGCACGAAGCTGTTTAAGTATGAAACAATCCATTCAAGGTGTGTGAGTATCTAATGTATGGCGGCACAAAACTGTTAGTATGTAACAATCCTCCTCAAAGTTAATGTAGCATTATAAGTAGTGTGACTAATGAAGAGAAGTATGTGCTAGAAATTCAGACGTTATACTGATTTACAAAAGTGCTATGTTCATACAGAGTAAACTACAAGAGCTTAATCGATCTCCTCAATGGTAGGTCCGCCAGCAGGGTCATCCATTGGTGGAGCACCTCCCATATCAGGCATACCGCCCATGCCACCCATATCGGGCATACCACCAGCACCTCCGGCCATGGCCTGAAGGATGGGCATAGCAATAGCCTCAAGAGCCTTTTGCTTCTCTTCAAACTCCTCCTTCTCGGCAGTCTGGTTGGCATCGAGCCAGGCAGTGGTCTCGGCGATAGCATCCAAGAGCTTCTGCTTATCATCCGCTGGGATCTTGTCCTTGACCTCCTCTCCCTCAATTGAGGACTTGAGAGAGTAGCAGTAGTTCTCAAGACCGTTCTTGGATTCGACACGGTTCTTGTTGGCATCATCCTCAGCCTTGTATTGTTCGGCTTCTTGGACCATGCGTTCAATCTCCTCTTGGGAAAGACGACCCTTATCGTTGGTAATAGTGATCTTGTTCTCCTTACCAGTGGACTTCTCAAGAGCCGATACGTTCAAGATACCGTTGGCATCGATATCAAAGCACACATCAATCTGGGGCTGACCACGGGGCATGGGGGGAATTCCGTCCAAGTTGAACTTTCCGAGGAGGTTGTTATCACGTGTCATCGAACGTTCACCCTCAAAGACTTGGATGAGCACACCGGGTTGGTTATCGGCATAGGTAGAAAAGGTTTGGGTCTTCTTGGCGGGGACGGTGGTATTACGCTTGATGAGGGTGGTCATGACTCCTCCGGCGGTCTCGAGACCAAGGGACAGAGGAGTCACATCGAGGAGGAGCAACTCGGAGAGCTTCTCAGATTTGTCAGCTCCCGAAAGGATGGCGGCCTGAACAGTGGCACCAAAGGCAACAGCCTCATCGGGGTTGATATTCTTGCATGGCTCCATACCGTTGAAGAACTCGGCAAGCATGTTCTGCACCTTGGGGATACGGGTAGAACCACCGACGAGGACGACTTCATCGACCTGATTCTTGGCAATCTTGGCATCCCTCAACACCTTCTCGCAGGGATCCATACACTTCTTGAAGTAATCCATACACAAATCTTCGAATCGGGCACGGGTAATGGTGGAGTTGAAGTCAATTCCGTCAAAGAGGGAGTCAATTTCAATGTGGGCCTGAGTCGAACTGGAGAGGGTACGCTTGGCACGTTCGCAGGCGGTACGGAGACGACGCAACGAGCGTTGATTCTGGCTCATGTCCTTCTTGAAACGACGCTTAAAGTCCTGAAGGAAGTAGTCTACCATGCGGTTGTCAAAATCTTCTCCTCCCAAGTGGGTATCACCAGCGGTGGCCTTGACTTCGAAGATACCCTCCTCGATCGTCAGTAAGGAGACGTCGAAGGTTCCTCCCCCCAAGTCGAAAATAAGTACGTTCTTCTCTTCCCCCTTCTTATCCAAACCGTAGGCAATGGCAGCAGCGGTAGGCTCGTTAATGATACGAAGAACATTCAAACCGGAGATCGATCCGGCATCCTTGGTAGCCTGCCTCTGCGAATCGTTAAAGTAGGCAGGAACGGTAACCACGGCGTTCTTCACCTCCTTCCCGAGGTAGGCCTCGGCAATCTCCTTCATCTTGGTCAACACCATGGACGAGATCTCCTCGGCCTTGAACTGCTTCGTCTCCCCCTTGTACTCGACCTCAATAATGGGCGTACCCCCGGTTCCGGGAATGACCTTGAAGGGCCAGTGCTTCATATCGGCCTGCACACCCGGATCGGAGAACTTGCGTCCAATGAGACGCTTGGCATCAAAGACGGTGTTTTGGGAGTTCATGGCGGCTTGGGATTTGGCGGCGTCACCAATGAGACGTTCGGTTTCGGTGAAGGCGACGTAGGAGGGGGTGGTTCGATTACCCTGATCGTTTGCGATGATTTCGACACGGTCGTTTTGCCAAACGCCGACGCATGAGTAGGTGGTACCGAGATCGATACCGACAGATTCTCCTTGAACAGTAGCCATGGTTGAATGTTATTAATTAGTGTTGGTTTGATTTGTTGTTGAAAGTAGTTGCAATCGATTTATCTCGAAGACTGAAACTGATTTTATGAGCTGCAAAATGGGCGAGTGGATCGGCTGTGGAGGTAGATATTGTTGGTGGTTGATCGTGCGGTTTTGGAGAAATCCATGGAACAATGGTACTATTCCTACGTAGAAATGAAACGTGTGGTGGCCCAACGAGTTGGAAAATCATACGTGGACTCCCCTAATTTTGTAACAATGACGATGAGTGAGGGTTTCTTTTTCACATTTTCGCTGTCATTGCCCTTGCTTTCGCTGTGCTTTAGTTGTAGTATTACTCAATTTTGCAGTCGATAACGACTGGATTTTTAAGAATCTCTAAGATACACCCGCACGACAGACTGGATTTACCTTTAATGATATATCATTTCAACATGTTCAACCAATACGTTATGAGTATCTTCCAAGGTAAGATATCAGGGAAATGAATGGAGCTGAAGACTTCTAAAGAAAAAGTCTCTTACCTTGTGTTACCTTGGGGAATAACTTTCTCAAGGCGGGAAATGTAATTCATACTATTCCTCTGTACAACGTGGCGGTATGATTTCTAGTGAGTATTTTAGACAGGTACCTTCGAAGAAAATCTCACCCCACACAGCACCGCTCATGGGCATCGACAACAATCTGTCATAAATTTCATTTCATTGCGAAATCCACGCCACACACACACACAATCTAAAACATAACCATGTCCGAAGCCCAATCCGAATCCTACGCCTTCTCGGCAGACATCAACCAACTCCTCTCCCTCATCATCAACACCTTCTACTCCAACAAGGAAATCTTTTTACGAGAACTAATCTCCAACTCCTCCGATGCCCTCGATAAAATCCGTTATCAATCGCTCACGGACTCCTCCGTCCTCGATTCCGAGCCCGAACTGCAAATCAAGCTCATTCCCGATAAGGCCAATAACACCTTGACCATCGAAGACAGCGGTATCGGTATGACCAAGGCCGACCTCGTGAATAACCTCGGTACCATTGCCAAGTCCGGTACCAAGGCCTTCATGGAGGCACTCACCGCCGGCGCCGACATTTCCATGATTGGACAATTCGGCGTGGGATTCTACTCGGCCTACCTCGTCGCCGACAAGGTCGAGGTGGTATCCAAGAACAATGAGGATGGGGCCTACACCTGGACGTCCGAGGCCGGGGGATCCTTCACCATTACGCCCGCCGATGACGCCGGATTAGGAAGGGGAACTCGTATCATTCTGCATTTGAAGGAGGATATGAGCGAATATTTGGAGGAAAGGAGGATTAAGGATTTGGTGAAGAAGCATTCGGAGTTTATTGGGTTCCCCATTAAGCTTTATACCGAGAAGACCACCGAGAAGGAGGTTACTGGTGAGTTGTGTTGATTTTGTTGGGTAGTTTCAGTTCTTGTGATTAATGCGTTCATTTTGCTAACTGTTCTCTCCCCCTTCTCATCCCCCCCAATTATACAGACGATGATGACGACGACGAAGATGAGGGTGATGACGACAAACCCAAAGTTGAAGAAGTTGACGACGAAGAGGAAGCCAAGAAAGAAAAGAAGACCAAGAAAATCAAGGAAGTCTCCCACGAATGGGAACACCTCAATAACATGAAGCCACTCTGGATGCGCAAACCCGACGACGTCACCCAAGACGAGTATGCTGCCTTCTACAAGTCCATCAGCAATGATTGGGAAGAGCATGCTGCAGTGAAGCACTTTTCAGTCGAGGGGCAGTTGGAGTTTAAGGCTGTGCTGTTCTGTCCGAAGAGGGCTCCGTTTGATATGTTTGAGGGGGGTGATAAGAAGAAGCACAATCATATCAAGTTGTATGTCAGGCGTGTGTTTATTATGGATAACTGCCAGGATATCATGCCCGAATGGCTCTCGTTTATCAAGGGTGTTGTTGACTCGGAAGGTAAGTTGTCATTTTACACTGACCACTATCAACTATTCATATGAGGTCGCATGTGTTTGCTAACTACCTTCATCTACTTCTCATCCAACCTCCTTGCAGATCTTCCTTTGAACATTTCTCGTGAAACCCTCCAACAGAACAAGATTCTCCGTGTCATCAAGAAGAACCTCGTCAAGAAGTGCATTGAGATGTTCAACGACCTCACTGAGAATGAAGATGCTTTCAACAAATTCTACGAAGCCTTCTCCAAAAACCTCAAACTTGGTATTCACGAAGATTCCACCAACCGTGCCAAGCTTGCCAAACTCCTCCGTTACAACTCTACCAAGAGCGGTGACTCCATGACCAGCCTTGATGACTATGTTAGCCGCATGGATGACAAGCAGCCTGGAATCTACTTCATCACTGGTGAATCCAAGCGCTCTGTGGAGACCTCCCCCTTCCTTGAGAAGCTCAAGAAGAAGGGATACGAAGTCCTTTACATGGTGGACCCCATTGATGAGTACTGTGTCCAACAACTCAAGGAGTTTGAGGGCAAGAAACTCATTTCTGCCACCAAGGAGGGACTCAAGTTGGACGAGGATGAAGACGAGAAAAAGAAGTTTGAGGAAGCCAAGGCTAAGACCGAGGGACTCTGCAAGCTCATGAAGGAAGTTCTTGACGACAAGGTTGAGAAGGTCGTTGTCTCTAACCGTCTCGCTGACAGTCCCTGTTGCCTCGTCACTGGTGAATACGGATGGAGTGCCAACATGGAACGTATCATGAAGGCCCAAGCTCTTCGTGACTCCAGCCAGTCTGCCTACATGACCTCCAAGAAGACCATGGAAATCAACCCCACCAACTCTATTGTTACCGCCCTTCGCGAGAAAGCTGATGCTGATCAGAGTGACAAGACTGTAAAGGATCTCATCTGGCTTCTTTACGACACCAGTCTTCTGACCTCTGGTTTCTCTCTTGATGAGCCTGCCACCTTTGCTTCCCGTATCCACCGTCTCGTGAAGTTGGGATTGAGTATTGATGACGATGATAATGCCGATGAGGATGATGACATGGATGATTTGCCCCCTCTTGATGATGATGACAATGAAGAGTCTGCCATGGAACAGGTTGACTAAGTTTGATTGCTTGTCTACATTGTTTTTTCCTACTTCGTAGAACCTCTGGTGTTGTAACCATATATAGATTCTGTTACCAATATTCTTCTGAATACTCGAATATTTAGTGATGATAGTGATAATCTTTTTGACTTATCTCACCGAGTGGAAGTGTGCAGTTGTTAGTTGTTGATACTGAATGCGTTCCTTACGTTGACAAGTAGACAAGAGGATATTCGCCGATGCCTTCATTTTCATATTTGTTTAACATAACCGCTCTATTATTTAGAATCTACCCCTACCTCCACCACGCCCTCTGCCACTCATGTAACCCCTGCCGCCCCTGCCACCCGAGTATCCACGTCCTCCACGACCTCTGCCTCTTCCGCCACCGCGGCCACCACCAAATCTGGGCCGAGCCATGGTTTGTAATTCATCTGGAATTTCTTGACCTGACTTTTGTAGGATTTCAACCAATGGTGTTGCCAACTTTTTATCGCCTGGGGTAAAGAAAGTATGAGCTACTCCTTTTGCCCCTGCCCTCCCCGTCCTTCCAATGCGATGGATGTCTATATTGAAAACAATAACTTATTAGGTGAAATGTCACACAAATGCACTTCTATCTCATTATAATAGCATTCCATCACTTACAATCTTCAGCTCCATTTACACCAACCGGCATATCATAGTTAACAACCACTCCAACATCCTTCACGTCAAGACCTCTGGCAGCTACGTCTGTGGCGATCAGCATACGGAGAGTCCCCTGCTTGAAGGCACCAATAACCTTAGTACGTTCCCATTGCTCGCGGTCTCCATGAAGAGAATCAACCGCAAAGCCTTCGTCCCAAAGCGAATTGGCCAGTTCATGAGCAAGATACTTCTTGGCAACAAATACAATCACCTTGGCGTGTTTCTTTCCCCCTATATCCACTGGTTTTGGGCCATTGGCATTAGAGGTTTCGTTACCGTCTTCAGCGCTGTTCATCAAATCTGTCAAGATTGTTTTCAATTTGTCCATTTTGTCGTTGTCGCTGCACATGTGGATTTTTTGAGTTATGTCTTTGTTTGCATTCAGAACATTTACTTCACCAACATTGATCTGGATTGGGTCTTTGAGGAAGTCAAATGCAAGACGCTGGATTTCTTTGGGCCATGTTGCCGAAAAAAGTAGTGTCTGCCTTTTGGTAGCATCGGGGACCTTTTCCATGATGGAGCGAATTTGGGGCTCAAACCCCATGTCAAGCTAAGTTGAACGAAAGAGAAATATACAGTAATCATGAGGGCTTTAAAGACGACAGATGACGGATGCACTTTATTCATGAGTATACTTACCATCCTATCAGCTTCGTCAAGCTAAGTGGAACAAGAGAAATGCGCAATTGTGAGAACTTTGGAGACGCCAAGAGATGAATGTACATGGTTTTTGACTTTACTTACCACCACATACTTGACATTGGACAGATTGGCTTTCTTCATCTCAAGTAGATCATTCAGCCTGCCAGGAGTAGCAATACAACACTCAACGCCTCGATCAAGCGCCTGAATTTGAGCATACTTTGGTGACCCTCCAAAACAGCATATACTACGCATTCCAAGAGGCCTGCCGAATTTTTGTGTCTCCTCCATAATTTGACATGCAAGCTCTCGAGTGGGAGCAAGTACTAGCAAAATTGGACCCCTTGTATTTTTCTTGGATTGGATATGTTGGTGGAATGACGGCAGGAGAAAGCCACATGTCTTTCCGCTCCCGGTTTTGGCAATGCATATCAAATCAACACCTTTGATTGCCAATGGCCATGCCTATGTGTTACGTGCGTATACAACGTATGTTACAGCCTAGTAGATGATAAGTTTTGCAATGACATACTTTCACTTACCTGAGATTGAATCAATGTAGGACGAGCAAAACCAGCTGCCTTCAAAGTCTTTTGAACAGCAGGATTGAAAGGAGCATCACTAAATTCAATGAATGGATCCGGAGTCGGATATTTTTCCTTCGAACCATAGCCTTTAATTGTAATGCTATGTGTCTTGCGCCATTCCTCTGGACTCTGTGCCTTCTCCTCGCTTACGATCTGTTTATTCTCTTCCGCCTTGTCCATCGAACGTGTACGACGGCGTTTGGCATCATTCTCTTCCACCGGTGCTTCCGATTCGTCTTTTGAATAGGACCTCATACGTTTTTTCTCCGCTTCACGTCCCGACCCACCCTCGTAATCTGCATTATCCTTTTCGAGCTTTTCGGCCTCTCGTTTGCGTTTCTTCTTGTCCTTCTTTTGTGCTTTCAGTTCGTCGTAGCTGATGCCTAGCTTTTCTGCTTCTTCTTTGAGTTTGGCCTTCTTGGCTGCCTTTTTGGCTTTGTCATCTGCCTCTGATGCACTCATGGCTGATGTTGTCAATTTGAGAGAATAAGAGATGAGCGTGGATGGTTATGGGGTTGGTTTGGTTTGAATGATGTTGTGTGGGTGGTACCTAGGTGGTTGGTGGTCGTCGCGAATGGGGAATGGGGAGAAAAGAGAAGAAAAAGAAAAAAGTGATGGGTGATGGGTGATGGGTACATGTTGCTTGGCGGGAGAGCAGATTCATATCGTGAGTCACGAAATCACGAATTTTTTTTCTTTTAACCTAAAACGTTGCCTAACCCAACCTAACCGAGCCTCTTCTTTCAAGACATCTCAACATTACACAGACTGATCTTGCTAGATAAAACTAAGAAATGAGAAAGATCCACCAGAGGCCATTGCCTGCCATATCAAGACATTGGCGGGATGGAGGGAGTGTGAGCAGTGAAGACTCTAGTGAAGCGCGCACGCAAGCATGAGCAGATCCTATCGTGAGTCACGAATCACGGTCACGAAATCACGAATCTTTCTTTTTGACTGACTTACTTTGACTT
>JALLPH010000458.1:0-19596 GCA_036939855.1 Cyclotella choctawhatcheeana
ATCCAGGCTAGCATTTATAAAGTGTACCCCCGGGGGGTACACTTTGTAGTAGTTTTCTGTAATCGTTGCAAAAAATGAAAGTACACGCATGAGCATGCAGGGTATCATATCATGAAAAGTGCATGTGAGCGATGACCCCTAGCATGTTAACGCTTCCAATAACATCTCTAGCTGCTGCATTTGCGACTAAACAACAGCACCAAATATGCGTACATGTACATTCGTCACCTACGCAGAACGCCGACAGTTGTACAACGCCTTGCCTAAAGAAGAGACGTCGAGTGAAATTCGTGCCTTGGGCAGGCAAGCACGGGATGCTACCACATCAATACTATTCTGGTATCTTAAACTCAGAAGAGTATCAATACTGGCTCCGAATTCCATTTAATAAGAGTTCATGTTACCCAATGAGTGCTGTTCAAAACTACTTCTCGTCCAAAACAATCAATAGTGGAAATGTGCCACGAATACGTCTCCCATCAATACAACCGAGGCATCTCCGTCCAATTTATGTGGACGAGCATATAATAGTGGTAAATAAACCGTCTGGAGTTCTTTCAGTTCCCGGTCCGCGTCGGCACGATTGTATAGCATCTCTTGCTTATCGATACTTTGGCAAAACTGAATCAGAACGTGATGGCATCTGTCAAACATTGGATGAGCGCAATGTTGTTATGAATAAGCATGGGACAAATCCAAGCATACTAGATGACGATGCATGTAACCAATCGCGAATAGTAGTAAATAAGCAAATTGACACCATGATAGTTCACAGACTTGATAGAGACACTTCTGGAGTACTCATATTTGCAAGAAACGATCACGCGTTGAAACGTCTTCACAATGATTTCAAGGATAAGACGTGTCAAAGGGCGACGAAACAATATGTAGCATTGGTTTGTGGTCATTGGGAGGGACAACCCAAACCCGTAAATGGTATGGCAATCAACGAAGGTGAGATTGATCTACCCCTGGTGAGAGATATGGACAATCCTCCGTTCATGTGTGTGGCAACAGAAGAAACAAGGTCAAGGCAGGAGGAGTTGAAGCGACAATCACCAAGACATCAACAATCAAGTACCATAGACAATCAAGGACAAATTCATAATCATCCTGGATATCTACGCATGGTTGGCAAGGAAGCTAAAGCAAGTTTAACCACATTCCGAATCCTATCCTACGAGTACTTGATTGACAATAGTCTTACTACTACTGGGGGCGACGACAACGACAACAACAGCAGTATCAAATCTTCCGCTCCAAAACTACTTCCCATCACGAGGGTGGAACTAACACCCGTAACCGGCCGTACACATCAACTTCGAGTACATTGCGCCGCGGTTGGTCACCCTATCGTCGGTGATAGTATTTATGGGTACAATGGAGAAGGTGCACCCCGTGGAGGTTTGGGATACTGCACGAACAATGACGCATTGGGTGGAGCTTGCTTAAATTTGCAACGAGACATTTATAACTATTGGATGAAGTATCAGGAGGGAAAGTGTGCCGAAGAAGACATTCGGGAGTATTATGCCAATTCCAGTGATGGCGATGATACAGAGATTGGTTTGGATGATGAATGCATGTTATGTCTTCATGCATATCAACTATCAATATTTCATCCCTTGACTGAAGCACCGATGATGTTTGAATGTGATCCTTCATTTTAATTGGAACCAATGAAATGAATGGTTTGAGAGCCCATGGTACCTAGGTGCAAGAGTACACTCTTTTAGGCAGAACTAAGTCACACTTAAAAAAGTCTTGCAGCAATAGCTCCTCATAAAGTGTCATAAAATTACTAACGCAAAAAATCTTGCAGCTTGCCGTTGGAACTGGAACTCGCGGAACACTATGTATCTAAATTTCTTGACGTCGAACAATCTCCATCATGTGGCGTTCATCTAGAGATGATAACAACCAAAACCAGCAGTAATCACCAGGAGAGACTAAGTAAAAACAAAAAGAGAGAAGATGTACAAAAGCAAGAATAACTTCCCCCATCAAAACAACGGCTACCGTTCACCCAGAATGGATCCCCAAGAAGAATATCAACATTCTACTACTCCCACTAACCGTGCATTTAATTACTTTGAGGACGATGATAACTACGATGACCAACAACAATACGACGATGGATCGTACGAGCAGCAGCAGCAGCAGTTGACACCGGTGTACTCCCCCCAAGTGGAAGAAGAACCACCGTCACTCTCCCCCTATAACAACAACAACAACGCACCGCCGCGGGAGGATAATGGATTGGGATATCCATTAGAAGATAATAATAACGAACAGTCATCGGCAATGGCTGGGGAGGATGCCGCGTTGGATATGGAGGAGTTGGAACAATTGCAGGAGGAGGCGGAGAGGATGAAGGGATTGGGGAATAAACACATGGCTGCTCAGGTTAGTTTTTGTAGTAATTAGTTGAATGTCAATTGAGATGTTGTTGTTTTGTGTTTGTGAATTTACGGAGTGGTTTCATAAGTATGCAATTGAACATTACTTGCTTTTGCTAATGTATTGTTTCCCAATGAACTTTGATTTGCAAATGTACATGTCAATTGGCATTCACAAACCTTCTCATCCAACATTCACTTTCTCACACAATCTCACACTCCTCGAAAATCTCTACAAAAAACAAAGGAATACACACGAGCCTACAACGCCTACTCCGCCGCCCTTCAACTATCACCCGTCGGTCCATCCTCCCACGTCTTCCTCTCTAATCGAGCCGCCTCACTCCTCTCACTCAAACGTTACTCCGCCGCGGCCGTAGACGCACGACGTGCCGTGGCATTGGCACCCACTTTCGGCAAGGCCTACGCACGATTAGGTCAGGCATTGTACTTTTTGAAACAATATCAGGGGGCAGTGGAGGCGTATGAGGATGCATTGCGGTATGAAGAACAGGATGGTGGGGGTAATAGTAATGGTTGCGCTGTTACGAAAGCTTATTTGATCAAGGCAAAAGAAAAGTTGATTTTACAGGAAGAGAAGGAACGGAGGAGATTGGAAGCAGCTGGTGGAGGAGGGAATTCCGGTGGTGGTGGGGATGATGTCGGGACTGTGGGTGAAGAGAGTGCCTTACAGACTGTGGCTTATTCGGTAGTCACCGATAAAGATGGAAAGGGTGTCGCCAGTGGTAGGATGAATAGCGAAAGGTTGGGGCAGGTGGCCAAAGATGAGAAGGATAAACAAATGTCTCCTATTGGGGAGGATCGTGTGGAGAATGAAAATGCAGCAGTAAGGGGATCTCCCGTGTCGCCGTATGATGAACCTATGAGTCAAAAACGTGCAAGTCCAACAATGATGTATGTGGAGACTGGACCTATGGGCGGTCCCGCGCAAAGGCGTGTTGGTGCTCCACAAGATGAAGGAATGGCAGAAGATGGAGAGATTGGAGATGAAAATGATCCTGATTTTGATGAAGCACTGCGTCTTCAGCAACGGGCTACAAAATTTCTCACTCATAAAAAATACAGACAGGCAGTTGATGACTTTTCGGCTGCTCTATTTTTGGTGCCCGATGATCCTATATTGACACCACAATTGCACGTTGGGAGAGCTCACGCCTTGAATGGACAAGAACGATTCGACAGTGCTAAAAATGATGCCTTAATGGCACTGAGACATATTTTAAGGAATGGAGAGGAGGACGTCAGTGCTGCTGAGGCGTATTCTGTTCTTGGCAAAAGTCTGTATTATACCAAAGATTATCAAGGTGCGGTTGAAGCTTTGGAGGAGTGTGATCGAGTATGGAAGTTGAATGGAGGGAAGTTAAGTGTGTTCGATGAAGCTTATTTGGAACAATGCCATCAAGCTTTAGATGCTGGGTTAGGTGTTGATCAAGGAGATGGGGCCAGTGTTGGTGGTGGTGCTAGTGTGGCTAGCTTGGGAGTGAAAAGTGTCGTAAGCACATTGAAGGAAGGGAAACCGTTGTCTAATATTCCCAAGTTGAAACCACCACGATTTGTATCAAGGGAACAGGCTCTTCAAAACGCGCATAATATTCCGCCAATGCCTAAAAACTGGCCTCAACAATCACCCACATCGCCATCATCCGTTGCGACTGGACCAGAGCGTAAGGTCACTTTCCTCTCGGATGCCATGGGTATTAAACTGAACCGTGGGAATGACGGTCTCATCCGAGTAATCTCTGTGGCAAATCTTCCACCTGGCTCTCCTATTCTGAGGAAAGGAATTATAGAAACTGGTGATTTAGTGCGTGAGGCAGGTGGTGTGGATCTCAGGCGTCCTATAACAGCTGTCATGTGGAGTGATACTGTGGCATTGATTAAAATGGCACCTCGGCCTTTGATAGTAATTGTGGCAAAAGAGATCACTGCAGAACTAGGAAATGGCGCTTCTCCAAGGGTCACTCAACAAAAGTTTGATTATTCCTCTGCTGCGATTGGCGAAGAAAGCGTAGCTGAATCAGTACGCAATCAAGAAGTAACGCGAGCAATTATTCGAACAGGTGATTCAATTTCAGCATTGGGAATAGAATCAGAAAGCGCACCCGCCGAGTACGTACTTCGTTAATGTTTGTGCTTGTGACCTACAGTCAATGTTTTCTGTGTAGCGGCTTTGTGAAATCCTATATGAATATGAGTACCAGGCTTTATTTATGTACCTGCTGATTTTTTCATAACCTATAAATTCAATCAATTCGTCATCTTACGTAAACACTGTCTTGCTTTCAATACACATACCTAGGCTAGACACTAAAACGGAATCCGAAGTTAGTCTTGATGATTCAGCTGGTAAGATTGAGAATCTATGCGACCATATTAATGGTTCTAATTTCTTGATCTAATGTATCACTCGTAAACAATCGAACAGTCGTTTCGAACACAGCAACTGAATCAACCCAAAAAACTCGAAGCCGTGAGCTGCAAATTGAATCTTCCGGTAATCTGAATGATGAAGACGTAGAGACGTCTGTATCATGTGTTGATGGACCAGATCATTCAGTGACTCACACGAATATAGATGCTCAACCCGAAGCTGAAGAAAAATTATCATTAGCCGAGGAGGAAGACGAAACACATTCAATTCATAACGTCCCGCCAGAGATCTCAACAGCTGCAGACGACAGCAAGCCTTCTTCTATAGAGTCAAATGATCCCTGTAACGACGGAACCACAAATGAACACTCAGCTCTGTCGTTGAATAAAATCATTCTTTTTGAGGATCATATTTCAGGATGGTCCAACCAAAGATGGACGGTCGAACAGCCAACCCTGAAGTTCATCGGGACAGTCTACAAGGCTACCCAGGAGAAGAAACTATTTTGGTCCCAAGAAAAGTTTCAGCAAAGAACGTTGGCAATATTCAGTATCACTTCTTCTAACCTTCCTTGTACTGCAACGGAAATCATACTTATTCTAAGAAATCCTATTGATGCCGAAGAAGTGACTCGTCTTATGCCAATGAAGAGGGATTCAAATCCAATATCAAAAGTGGATTCTTTTCTTGTAACTGAAGATGTGATCGAACCAATGACATGCAAGTTGAGGCTATCTCAGCTGACAACGCCCACATCCATACCTCTTGATCACAACTCTTCAAAAAAGCTTGACAGGCGGGCATTCTTTGAGTTAATAACACCTGCTGGATCTATAAACCTTTCCGCCGTTCCTATTGTATCGGAGAAGGATACTAAACTGGAGAATCAATACAATATCGATTCTATCATTGACACAACAAAGTACGAAGATGCAATATCAGATGTTTTATTCACAGCTCATGCATTGACTGACAACACCGAAGACGTCCAGCGAGCAGGGACGCATCAAGTTGTATTGGGTACCTTACACTCTTATGTGATCTCCGGCAACGACAAAATGCTTTCCGTTGCACTGAATAATGCCATCCATCTGCAAAAGTCAAATGAAAATGCCCATGACGGGCCAATAAAACTGGATTCCACTATTATTGATGCTAGAGACCTGAACTGGAAAACACCGCTTCATTATGCTTGCGAACGAAAGCGGCCAACAACTATCAGTTTGCTCATTAATGCTGGGGCAAACCCTACAATACCAACACACGACGACCTCACACCATTACATCTCTGTTCTGAACGCCTTGATGATAAATGCCTGTCTATAATACTGTCAGCGACACATCCCACCAGACCAGAGTAAGTTTTTCAACGTCGTGATGAGTTCTTCTTTCTTGTGTTAACAATTGCTTACACTAACTGTCTTTTAATCTAGTCCAAACGTCCTCGATTCGTTAGGCAGGACGCCTATGTACCTAGCAGCTGTGAATGGAAGTGATGCCCCAGCTCTAGCTCGATGCTTATCTGCGCTGGATGCTTGGGGTGGGCAATTCTCACCCATTGAAGAGGCAGCCGAGAGTAACAAGCTTTTGCATCCAATTCATTTGATTTCATCACAGTGGAAGTACGAACAGCTAGAAACAGTATTGTCGCATGTCAGTTACCGCTTTCCATTGCTAAACTCTGAGTTGGGTTCTGTCAGTCTCGGTGCCAAGTATGGATATCCCATACATGCAACGATCATCTCGTTAAGGTTGCAAATACACTCATCTCTTCACAGTCTGAACACAGATGCTCTCACGTCATGCGCGGGAGAAACAATTACAAGGTGAGTAACACTAATAAGTGAATTTAGTTGAGTTTTCATTTTGTGTCATCACATTAAATGTCTCTTTGTATACTTAGGACAATACAGGCATTGGTCGATCAGTGAGTTACTTTCATGACTTGATGTTAATGTTGCATCGTACTAACTTTCTTACTCGCCATCTCCTAACAAGTGGCTTTGAGCCTAACGAGAGATTCGAAGGCATTGTTGGCGATGGGGAAGATGTGAAACAACTCAGTCAGTACTTTGGCTTCACACCCATCCAGATCTTGGCTGCTACTGCCATAGAGTTCAAATCCACCACTGATAGCATGCAGACGATGCCTCACACAAAAAAAGTATTAGACATCATACAGTCAACTTCAGATGTCCTCTTAAAAAATGGTGCAAGGATAAATTTACCTGATCCGCCCAGCACTCGTTTGGACAGAGAAACGCCTCCAGGCTGCTTCTCGCTCAAAGATTCTCTTGAATATCTTACGGTTATAGATTCACCAGCAATTTCGCGACAAATTACATCAGATAATGATGTTACATCACTCTTTGGAGGAAAAGAACGAATCAAAGCATCTCAAACAAGCTTTACGGCCAGTGCACAAACTACCCTAGACAATAATCTCAATATACAAATGGATTTATGCTCCGTTCCAGATTCTGATGAAGCTGGTGGTAGCGATGCAAATTCATGTGCGATTTGTTGGAGTGAGTTTGGTGTTATATCAAATAGGAAACAATTTTGTCAAGTAAGTACCAGACACATCTGCGGTGATTGTTCATCAAAGCGACTTGTTGAAGGCGCAGCCAAGCCATTTGACTTCAAGGCCAGCATTAGAGTTTCAGATGGTCAATTTTTATTGGCCAAAGCCCTGACTGCAAAGAAAAAGAACATAGTATCATCCGATAGAATAATACCACAAAATATTGTAGAGAAGAAGCAGCAGCAGCCTAACCAAGATAAGAACCGCGTGTCTTTGGGATTGTTTAACAGACTGAATAGCTCGGGGGCCGCCAATGAAGAGAGGGATCAAAGTACAAACGAGAAGATTTCGTCCACCGTCATGAATGTCAATCAAGCCCGCGACGCGGTTCTTGAGCGCGGAAGTAAACTAGAAGGACTTGCAGAAAAGACAGAAGCACTGAGTAACGCCAGTCTTGACTTTGCTAATCTCGCCAAAGAGCTCAATCGACAACAAAATAGTTGGTGGTAAATTTAAAAGAGCATGTCTTCAATGACTTATAGCTACTTTTTACATATTTGCTGTTCACAGTCCGCTACCGCTCCAAGTGCCGACGCAGCTATCTACTAACTTTGGACTAACAGCTTTGTCATCTGTGAATACGTCAACAAACGATGCACCCAAAGTTTCACATTCTACTGTTCCCTGTTCATCTCCATCCACACTCACAGATACACCTTTGTCAGAACAATCGAATCGAAATATTGTTCCTTTAGTAGCTTGCCCCCCCTTACTTTTCACTCCCTCGAATATCAACGATTCCAATAGTTTCACATTTGCCTCCTGACCGCCATATCTAGGCTTGACACTATCAGCAATTGCACCCGCAATGGTCTTTCCGTCAGCTTTGAATGTCATCTGTAAAACAAACGTTGTCATAGGAGATGAAGCATCAAATGATCGAGCTGCATCTCTGAGTGCTATTTGTGCTTCCTCCTTTTGTTGTTTCGTGTATACCGACACTGCCTCGAGAACTGATACAGAAGAGTACATTGCAACCGAGTACACATTGATAATGGCCTTCTTCCGCACTCCAACTCCAACAAGATATAATCCATCGTCAAGTTTGGCATCAAATGTAACGCTGGTAGCTTTATCAGTGATCGGTTGCATTTTTGATTCTACAGCATCGATTCTTTGTTGTATAGCCTCTAGGCGCAGTCTTTCTTGTTCTGCCTCTTGCTCCGCTTGCAATCTTGATGCTTCAGCTTCAGCCTCTGCTGCTTGTTCAGCTTGTAATCTCGCTGCTTCAGCCTCTTGCTCAGCTTGCAGTCTCGCTTCAGCCTCTTGCTCAGCTTGTAACCTCGCTGCTTCTTCCTCTTTTTCGATTCTCAAACGCTCCTCTTCTTCTGCTTGTTTCAATATAGCATCGGCTTTCGCTTTTGCTTCCTCCTTCTTTTTGTTCTCAAGCTCGGCTTTTTGTTTGACCAGTTCATCCATTTTTTCTTGAGCCGCTATTGCATTGGCCTTGCGCTGTTCCGCTGCTGCCTTTTCTGCGTTACTTAGTTCTTCTGCAGCTTGTATTTCATCCGCAGAATCAGCTTGTGACGAGTCTTGTAACATGGATAGATTATCTATGGGTTTGTTTTCTTCTGTTGTAGTAGCGTTGTTACTATTTTCGTCATCAGTTACTGATTTCGATTCATCTATTTCGGTTATTGCACTGTCAGACGAGGAGGTTTGCTTAATATCTCGATCAGGATTCTTCTTAAGATCATTAGACGGCTGGTTTTCTATAACAGCTTGTTCAGCTTCTTTTGCCTTCTCATCCATTATTTGACTCAAGATAGGGGTTTCAATCTTGACCTCCTCAGGTTCTTGCTCTTCTATTTTCTTTACATGTCTATTTGCCTTTCTCTCTCCATATGGCATACCAAATACCAGCCTTCCAGTATCCCCGCTTCTCTTTTCCACAGACTTGCGATGTGACTGTTCATCAGCCCCCCGTACCATGGCGAGGAGTGTATCCATCCTTTCCTGCTGCCTTAATCTTACCTTTTCCGCCGCTGCCTTCGAGGCAATCTGACGAAACTCCCACTCGGCATTCCAGTCCTCCGTCATCTCTTGAACATGATCTGCATACTCTTCACCGATGTGATGGACTCTAGATAGCAAGAGCTGACGCTGGGATGATTCCAATGTAGCCATGGCTTGCTTCGCTTCGGAATCAGATGTTGATTCGTCGTCGTCGAGGAGGGTGGATAGTATGGATTTTGATGGGACAAATCCGGATGATTGTAGGAAGTAGGATGTGCGGATTGATCTTTCGTCCTCGAGTGGAGATGATGCTGCTGAAGGAGGTTCACTTTCATCGTCCAAAGACAGGCTTGATGGTTTTGTCAACGATTGCAATGGCGTGGGTGCAAATGCATTTGCGTGTGCAGTAAGCACGAGAAGGAGGATGGCAAGTTTTGATATTGGGCAGGTCGATAACATCTTCATCTTTGAACAAGCCAGCAGCAACATGAACATGGTGTGTAAAAAATAATATTGTGAAGAGACGCAGGTGAATAATGAAAGCTACTCTTGAAGATCTTGCTTCATGTTGTGCGGCTAGCGCCCCAACCCCCCCCCGATCCGTTTCAATAAGAAGTTATAGGAGGGCAAAAATCAGCCCCCTAATTATTTGTATTTGCAACCTCGAGTGAGAAAAAATTATGCACCTCTAAATAATATCCCTCTTCTCTCAATAGCGCCCCCGCCCCGCCCCGCCTTTTATCTCTCATCTCTTGGAACAGAAACTACAACTAACACCTACGAACTCCTACGAACACAACAGCTAAAACAATTCAGCTGCGTTTTATCTTATCAGATTGCCACACTTATCACACTCATGATCTCCCATGTCAAATCTATCGCACCAACCTTACTTTCACTATTATTCCTTAACAGCGTGATCTGCGCAAACAATAATGCATTCGCTCAAGGCAGCAGTGGTAAAATTCAGGAAGCTATCGCCATATGCAGAGAAAAGCTTAGCATCGACCCTCTTTTTCCCAAAGTCCAACATTCGCTTGCTCAACTTTTAGATTCTCTGATGGAACACGAAAGCAATGATGCGTCACAATCAGATCGCGATCGTGTTTTAGAAGTTATCCAACTGTATCATGATGTTGGTCAACCATCTATCGAGACAGACGAAAAGAGAGTTCCGCCTCCTAAGATTCGATATGAATCGCTACTACGTGCTGCTACTCTTTCAAGAGATGTTCTATATGATACGCGAAAGGCCATTCTCTATTTTCTCACTGCTATAGGGATTGAAGGGGTGGATGATTCGTCTTTAATTGAGGTGTTTGACCAAGTAATGCCCTTGCTTTTGAGGAAAGAAGTCACAGATGACGAAGCAATATCCACAATGATCATAACATCATCTACAGGCGATCTTAAAAATTTTGTGATTGATGAGAATCATCTTGATAACTACCTTCAAACGGCACTTCGATTGTGTGAGTACATGTCTGCCAGATGCCCAAACGAACCCATTGTTGATGACTATAAAGGAGCTACTCTTCGAAAAATGCAAATGCCTCAATTGGCGTACAAATCTTATGAGCAAGCCATGTTAAAAGCAAAGCAGCAGTATTTTGATTGTCCTATGAATGATTTAGACGGGCAAGAGTACATCCCCAAGCTCATAATTTTCATACGGTCGTCAATTGTAGCTGCAGCTGCCGGAAGGACGATGGATTTAGTTGATAGCGATGAGCAGTTATCCTTCTTAAACGAAGCTGAAAATGCGGCATCCATGGTTCTACGATCTATGGGTAATCTAGAAGAGGGAGCTAAAGAAGCGCTTATTGAACAACTTGTAGAGTTATACAATAATATGGGGATAACTGAAAAGAACAGAGAGAACTACGATCAAGCATACGTATTCTTTAGACGAGCTCTTGATATGAAACCTGATGACGGTCATGCGCTAGTCCAGCTAGCAAGTATAGAAGACAAAACTAGTCATGACAACTATGATACTATTTGGCAAACCAAGTCATTAAACGCAGAGTACATTAGTGGTCTTTTTGATGGATACTCAACACGATTTGAATCTGAACTTGTAGATAAGCTACATTATAGAGGCCACGAGTTTGTTCATGATGCAATGAAATCATCTCTGACCCTAACAAATAAACCTTTTGATGCAGTGAAGCAAATCATCGAGCTCGGATGCGGCACGGGTCTTCTAGGTAATCTCATTGCCATGGAATTGCCATCAGTAATCTTACACGGAGTAGACATATCTCAACGCATGGTTGATATAGCAAGAGAGAGAAAAACCTCAGCAGGAAAGGGTGTGTACTCAAATGTAGTCCACGGTGATGCACTGGAATATATCACTTCGCTTGATGAGAAATCTTGTGATTGCATTTTAGCAGCTGATGTCTTCATCTACATTGGTGATATTTCACATGTTCTCAAAGAAAGCTCAAAGTGTTTAGTGGACTCTGGAATTGTTGTATTCACAGTCGAAAGTTATCATGAGAATTCATTATCAGAGTTTGGACTGAGATTACTCAAGAGTGGACGATTTGGTCATTCAAAAAAGTATATTCATCATGTCGCGAAGGAGAATGGGTTCAAAGTTCAATCATGGGAGGATTGTGTTCTTCGGCAGCAAGGCGGTGCCGATGTAAACGGTGCCGTTGTAGTTCTTGTGAAATTGCATTAGATCACTCTATCGCCAGGTGGTAATTGTCACTCCAATACATTGTATTAATACTATTGTGTTTATGATATGGTAAAGATTCATTAAACCAGTTATGGTATTTCTCTAAAATGAATACGATGGAAGATCATCACTGTGCAGGTTCCAACTCTACTTTGTCGAAAAGAAAATGTATCGCGTATGCAAATGATTACTGGTGGGAGTAGTAAGGACTAGCTCATGGCCTCTTGATGAGTGTATCTCCCTCTTGATAATGGTTACCCTCCATCGAGTTTGATGAATGATTGAGGTACTGATTGTAACCACTATCCAAGGAAAAGTTGCTGCGAAATGAGCCCCCGAGGGATGCGATGCAACTGAAGTCGAAACTGCCAATAGAAAGGGAAGAACTACTTGAATATAGACTTGGGAGTGGAGTCAATTCATGCTGAAAGATAGGGTGTTCAAAGTACTTCATAAGCTGCTGAGCCGAGGCCGAGGCTGACGAATGGTGGGACGAGTCGTCGAGAAGATCCATATGCATGGGATGAGGGAGAGGCGACACGCAGCTCCAGTCCATGTCGCCGAGCAAAGGAGATACGGAGCACGGTCTGCCGACGACAGAAGGTACCTGAGCGTTGCCAACCACCGAGTCTTTGCTTCCAAAGACATCGGATTTGGAGAGGGTTCGTGCCACCTTGACTTGAGATTGTACGCCTTGATCGGACGACCGCTTCTTCAGGCAGGAATCCTTGGGATCAGATGAGTGCTTGGTGGTAACGGGCATGGTGTAGATGGTGAAGGTGCAGTCAGTTGTATTGTCTGGAAACAGAAAACAAAAAATGAATGGCGTTCTACCACCTGTGGGACATTCTTTTGCTGACACCTTAATTCTCTCTTTGAGAGATCGTGAGATGAAGGTCGTTCCATACTTTGCTAGATAGGAATCCATATTCATTGAGAAAAGCCAGGAGGACTTGAAGATTCGGGCGAGGGCTCTGTCCGTACCAGAATGGTTCAGTGGGTAGACGGCTACGATTAAACTTGACATTGAAGTTCGACGGGAGCCACTNAGTTGTAAAATAACTGTCAAGTCTCTATCTACGTCAGAGTCGTCATCTTCCTATGTTAAGTTTTCTACGCTAGTTACGTATACCTTGTGAGCTGAGACAGTGTACCAAACGGACTAGTTTGTGTCATCTTCAAGAGAGCGAATTTCCAGTACTTATTCCGACGTACAAAGTAGCCTGTTCAAGATGTTAGAAACATCCATCTGTCAGCCTTTCTCTGGCTGACAATTAAACCGATGGTAAGTAAACGATGTCGAGCGAGAGGCGAGTGGGCAAAAGATTTCTTGGTCGGTTCGAGTTAGTTGTTGTCACAAGTGAGTGTCAGTGACAACCTGTGAAGCAAGCAAGATTTCTATTCAGCATAATCAAACAAACAGCATCAACAATACATCATCATTCCACAACAGACAACAGATCTGTGAACACAGAAGACCCCGTACACCACCTACGATCCATTGATCATCCATTAGTTCAATTATCTCAACCAATTGCATCAACGTAATATGAAAATCTTAGTCCCAATCAAACGAGTCATCGACTATGCCATCAAAATCCGCGTAGATCCCACGAAAGGACCCCACGCCGTCCAAACTGCCAATGTAAAAATGTCCATGAATCCCTTTTGCGAAATTGCCGTGGAAGAAGCCATCCGTCTCAAGGAAGCCCACAAGAATAAGGGAGATGAAATTGTCGCCGTTTCGATTGGACCTAAGCAATGTTCAGAGACTATAAGGACAGCGTTGGCAATGGGGGCTGATAGAGGGATACATATTGAGACGAAGGGGGATGTTAGGGGAGATTACGTTGATTTACAGCCATGGGGTATTGCCAAGTTATTGAAGGGGGTTGTGGAAAAAGAGGAGAATGTGGATTTGGTTTTGTGTGGCAAGCAGAGTATTGATTCGGTAAGTTAATTCTGACACTATCTACCTGTTTTATTTGCTGTTCGTCTTCATGCATATATGTCATTAGTTTCATCGTGGAATCGTTATGGTTTGACAATGCTTGGGATTCAGTACATTTATTCGCATCTAATGTAAAATTTCTACGTACTAATTTTGAACAATAGGACTGCGGACAAACCGGGCCTCTTCTCGCAGGCTTTTTAAATGCTCCGCAAGCTACATTCGCAGCCAAAGTGACCAAAGAAGACGATGGCTCATTCATAGTGGATCGTGAAACAGATGCAGGTAAGAGTTTGACATCATTTTGGTTTGTGTGTGTGTTTTATTTTAATTGGTTACACTGAAATTTTTTGCTCCCAAAACATCCCTTATAGGAACCGAGACAATCAAACTTCTCCCATCAGACGCACCAGCAGTCATCACTTGCGATTTACGTCTAAATACACCACGGTACCCTACCATGCCAAACATAATGAAAGCGAAGAAAAAACCAGTCCAAACTATTTCATTGGAAGATATGGTATCAGAATTGGGTTTGGACTTGGACGAAGTTTTGAAACCAAAAAATCAGGTAGTTGAAGTGTATGAGCCACCACCTAGGAAGGAGGGTGAGTTTGTTGAGAGTGTGGATGAATTGTTGAGCAAATTGAAAGAGAAGGGTGTGGTTGGATAGATTGCATAATGGACACTTGGTTGAATGTCTATGTAATTTATCATATCCAGAAAGCAGTAATATGGAGATTGCAATGATGGATAGTGCAATTAATATAGAAGAGTTTAATCGTTATAATACGAATGAAAAAGTAATTGAAAAGTGGTTTACATAGAATCGTCACTGCCATATCCATCCTGGGTGAATTCTAGCTTTGTATCCCCGTACATCATTCGTGGCTCTGCTTCATCTTCGCTGCCACTCTCTGCAGTCGCACCATCTCTAGATCTACGAGATCCATGTCTTGATGTGCGCATTGATGACGACTTTGAAAATATTTGTGGAATGTCTGTTACATCTTGTGACTCCTCATGTTCGGATTCGCTGCTGTCAGATGCCGATGAAGAATCACAGGGGTCCTGAGGTGTATCATTGAGAATTTTCTGCTTCCGAGATGAATGGGTGACCTCGTCATCGTCTGTATTTGATTCATCACTTCCCGCATGACTAGCTGAAGAGTGTCGTTTCCTGCCGTTGGCATTGTCGGGTGTTTCTGCACTTCTATCAATATTATTCATTGATCGTCGTTTCAGTTCTCGTCTTCTTCGAATATCAGCCAATGCACTCTGTCGTCGTTTGTTCTCTCTACCAGCGTTTGATCTCATCATATCATTATCAACTTCCAATTCTCCAAGTATGCGGCTTGTATCAGTAGAGCGTGTGTTTGTCTCGATTGTATTCTTTTCTTGCTCAGTATTGTCGTCACCACGGAATGAAACTGCATTTTGATCATCATCTGATGACTGGGATGCATCGTCTCGCTCACGAGTGGTTGCTCTTTGTAAATGTTGCTTCTTTCGAGATTGTTTGCTAGTAAGACTCTTATCCCTGATCGAGACCTCATCTTGAACAGATGCATCATTTGTCACATCTCTAATGCTATGGCTTCCATAGCCTCTCACACTATCATCGGCATCATGTTCCTCCTCTTCTATCTCATCTTCTATGCACGTCATGATAAAATCAACAAAACTCGGCCGGACAGCACTCGCAGTATCATCTCTACTAATCTGATGTTGTATAGCCATCATTCCCCGCGAGTTGACACTGATGCAAGTTTCACATCCAATATCAAGTCCACGCATCCCAGTTAAAAATGCACTCAACGGATATTTCCTCAACATATCATTATGTTCTGAATAGCATTCTAAGCCAACATACATTCCTGCTGTTCCTTGTCGAGAATTGTAAGGAACATTGACCCAGACTTCACTTCGCGGTCCCACTGTACCCAGTTCAATACCAGTTTTACTCAGTTTGACCTCTACAACAGAAGCGCCTGGCACATCATGCAGCTCACCAACAGCGGCACTCAGTGCATCTGAATATAAAATAGCTCTTCCCAAGAGAGGACTAGATCTAAATGCGGAAGCAAGACCTGATTGATCTCCATTCTCATCGACAGCTACTCCCGGAACCTCGCAGGTGACTAAACACCCTCCCGGTCCTGCTGCTTCATCTAGGAATTCCAAATGAAATGTCGCAGTGTCACGATCATAGGACATACATAGAGGAACCTTATTGAGTGACGCGAATTCTCCCATTGATCCATTGCTGTTGCTCGCTTTGGGCTTATGGTTCTTCGAAAGCACACTAAAGCATTCTAGGACTGTTGTCAAGTTGACCCCGAACTCACCTCCTTGAATTGTTTCTTTTGCCTTGACAGTCTTTTGACTCCCCCCGGCTCCATTGCCATTGTCCACGGCACTTTCACTCTCGTCGTCGCTTTCCTCCAACCAAACTTCCTCTTCACCGACGAAATACTCTCGAAACAATCCCTTGGGCAAATCAACACTACACTGACTTTGTTTGGCTAGACCCTGCACACAGTGAAAAGTGAGCCCATTTGGTCCTGCGTAGACTGTAGCATGCTGTAATTTGGATGTGGCGGCGGTACTACTACCTCCTTGAGTTGCCCCCCAGCCCTGTGTGGCGGCTATTCCGGCCGTGCCTCCGGATGATTTTGACAGGACTCTACGAAGACAGGCCAGCAGCGTCCCGACCGTCCCGGCAGAGTCGCATTGGCATGAAAATAAGAGATGATTTTCCTCGTCGTGATCATGCTCTTCGTTCTGTGAGCTGTGTTGAGCTGTCGGAGCCGGTGTCTGCGTCTCTTCCTCGTTGCTCGCTGAAGTTTGTGCTTGCGTAATGTCATTGCCTCGAAGGTTGCTCGGTTCGGTGATGCCGCTGACTTGAACATTGGAAGTACCATTTGTTCCGACTAGAGGAGTTTGCCAGCTTGATTCTATGTTTATATTGATTGACATTAGGTCGAATTAGGCAATTGAATTGTAGTTGCTACGCGTGACAACAATATCATAGATCATTATGCATTAGCGCATTGATCATCGTCTTCTTGTGGAGTGTACCTTAGTGTGCTTGTGAGTTGTACTGTAAATAATATCCCTCTTGTAATCCGTTCTGTTCGAGAATACTACGCATGAGGCGTAGTAATCCGTGATCGTGGACGAGTCACAGGAACACACGAGGCGCCAGCCGAGTGTGTTCCTGTGACGAGTCCACGATCAAGGATTACTACAACTCAAGCGTAGATTCGAGAACCGGACGGGATTACAAGAGGGATGTTATGTATGTAAGCTCTCAAGGGCAGATTGTAATCCAATGGATTACTTCAAGTATTGTTCTGACACAGCAGCTGGCTTGACACCGTGACACCCTTGACACCATGTCTACAGAGGAATCAGTATGATCTTTTTTGATGAGAACGGTATCCCTTGATGGCTCTCACCGCCAATTTTGGCCAGCATGCACCGATCACAGATCCGTTCATAAAACCAACATGCCGCCCATCACAAGAAAGAAACAAAACCCCACGCCTGGAGCAAAGCCGACCGCTCTCACAAACAAGAGCAGCACCATCAACAAGCAGAAGAAAGCCGCCGAGAAGGAGAAACCAGCCGCTGCTGCTCCCAAGACCTCCGTCAGCAAGACCACCGCCGTCCGCAAGACCGCCGCTTTGAAGCCCCCTCCCATTGCGGCAAAGAAGCAGGATGAACCTCCGGCCAAGAAGGCGTATCCCATCACCTATCCTGCAGGCTTCATTGATGGAAGGAACCCCTACCGCCTCACTTTCGACGGTCCTACTCCTCCCGTGGCTTTGGATCCACATCCTTCCAAGCCGTTCTCTCCAACTCTGATGCTTGTTCAGGTGCCTCCTGCTGGAGCTGGCGACCCCAAATGCCCTCCATTCGCGTCTATGCCCTCCGTGACGCCCGATGATGCCTCCTTTGCGGCTGCTTTTGCTGATGGCCCTGCCTACACGCCCAAAGGCAAGGAGGATGTCAAGCCGGCCGCCGTCCCTTTCGTGCCTTTCAAGACGCCCGAGGACGAGGACGAGGACTATGACTCCGATGATGACCTGCCCATCATGCAGGCCATCCAGAAGCGATCCTACCGCGCCATTGCCCTCCACGAACTCATCCATCAGGCAAATACGGCGTATGCATCCTCCACACCCGCTCAGTTCAAGGGTGTCAGCAAGTACACCAAGAAGCATGAGGCGCTGCGGTCGAAGATGCTTGAGTCGTACATCAACGTCGTCGCAACGTCTCCCCAGCTGCCTGAGTATCTTCGTGAGAATGCGACGAATCCGTCCGATGGGATCAACAACGCCCCTCGTCTTCTCTTCGTGTGTGGAGGGGTCAAGGACCGTGAGAAGACGAGGCTAGCCAGCCACTCCTTGTTCGAATGGTTGATGTCCTGGCAGGCTGGCGGCAAGAACTGTGCCAGACTCCAGCCGAGCACCACCATGACATACCTCAAGACCCTTCTCTCCGTCCTGAAGGATGATTTTGACTGGCGCTACGAGCTCAACAAGGATTTCTCCTTTGCTGGCGGTCTCGTCCCTGCTGTCAACACCATGTTCCAAGAGAACCACAGGGTCTACGGTTCTGTCTATGGCACTGTGCCCAATAGGCAGATTGTGCAAGGTGTTGACTCCGTTCAGGATGTTGATTTGTCTGTGTTTGACCTGAACGACCCGGCTGATTTGCAAATTCGTGTGATTCTCAGCCACTCCATGCACTATGGCTTTCGTGGAGCGAACGAGCACGCGATGCACAGGGTTGATTATCTTGTGGAGGGTGTCTTCCCGGTGGGCCACGAACTTGCTGGCATCCCCTTCATGGAGATTATCAACATGCCCGACAAGACAATGAAGCTGACTGTCAACAACACTCAGCTTCGCAAGGGTACCTCTGCTCGCATTCCCATCTTTGTGGAAGACCCTGAATGCCCAGGCATGGTCTTCCGCCGCTACAAGGCTTCTCTTGGTCCTGGGCAGGTCAGAATGTACTGCAAGGTGGCCTCCCTCTCGCAGAGGCACAAGTTCCATGCCATGGGGATGCCTGACGCTTTGGTGAGTTTTCTCTTTTTGTTAATACTTTATTTACACTACATTTTCACATCAATACTACATTATTTCTACACAGTATTCTCCTCACGAACCCCTCGGCAAGAACACCATTACCAAGCTCATCAAGGCTGGGGCAAAAAGGTTGGGCTTTGACGTGGCTGGCCATGCCTTTCGTAGGCTCTTTATTACCTCTCTTGTGAATGCTGCTGGAGTGAGTACCGAGGAGGCTTTGGCTGCTTCCCGTCACAATTCTGTGGCTGCCCAGCGCCCCTACCAGCAGCGTGGATCGGCCTCCGAAATGGCAAAATTTCGTGCATTGGGGTTGACCAGGAAGTGAGGAGATTTTTTTGCCTTGGGTATTTTGAGGGTTATTTTACTGATCATTTCGGGGTTTGCTTGCAATTTGTGACTTAATCTTACTTTTAATCTTAATTTGAAGTTGGAACAAATTCGAATTCATTATTTAGTCACGTTTTGTATTCCACCCCCGGCTCACGCGAAGTAATCCATTGGATTACACTCTTCCCGTGGGGGC
>JALLPH010000459.1:0-19150 GCA_036939855.1 Cyclotella choctawhatcheeana
TGAGGGGGTCAGGGTAAGGGCAGGTAAAATGCTTACCCTCAAATTTACCGGGTATTTACCAAGTAAAGGTAAAAATTTCTTACCCTTCCAGCCTAAAAAGGGTAAAGGGTAAAGGGTAAAACGAAACTAAGTCTGAGTTCAAACTTGTGGCTGAATCACAATTCACAATAGAGCATCATCAGAATGTCTCCAGACAACAGATGGAGGGGATTCACTCAGGCAGCATCAAAGTAACAAACGGAACTCTTTTTGCATCAACTGTGTACGAAAACACCTCTGAGTTCTTAGAAAACACCTCTGAGTTCTTAGAGTCAGTCGTCGGTCCTAAGCAAGTGACCAATCATTCTATATCATATTCTCTCAACAGGGAATGTGTTTGCGATGATACACGCCGACAAGAGGCAAGAAGCCCTCATTGGCATAGACCAAATATAAAATGTTAAGCAGACAGTGAGTTGCTGATATCTGTTATCTTCTGTTATCTTCCTTTAACTAAATCAAACTAAATTCTAAATTATGGGATACGGCAAAAGGTAAAAGAACTCTCACTTTCAGCAATCCGAATGCGTACTTGGCAGCAAGAGTTGTTTCATTTAATGGTGGATGTCGAGTGTCGAGTGTTTTAAAGCACACTAAAAAACTGAGTTGGACAGTTAGTGCATTGTCTTTGCGAATGAGACACGCAAAGAACAAAGAGGATTTCAATGATGCACAAGAAATGATGAGTTGGGAGATACAAATGCAGATTAATGG
This sequence comes from Cyclotella choctawhatcheeana, assembly GCA_036939855.1. Taxonomy (NCBI): domain Eukaryota; phylum Bacillariophyta; class Thalassiosirophyceae; order Thalassiosirales; family Thalassiosiraceae; genus Cyclotella; species Cyclotella choctawhatcheeana. The sequence continues at coordinate 754 of JALLPH010000459.1, forward strand.
ATTAATCAATGGCAAGTCATGATTATAATTAATGGTTTACGAATAACCACTAAACGGTGCCAGAAAAGGAATATTGTGCTGATTTCTATTTCACAAATACTATTCCTAATTGAAACTTCACTAGAACTGCTTTATAGTAAGATGATGACTCATCTATTTCTGGTAAAATCTTCAACTGAAAGATGGCGAAACAATAATACCCCACTAGACGGTGTGATTATGTTTTATCAGTCAGGTTATATTTTAGTATTTCGGCTCTGCGTCAAGTATTTTAAATGTAAGGGAAGCCCTTTCCAGTAATAACAGCTCCGCTGATCATACCTCCGAGAGCAATCATAGCCTAAAAGAAGAGGAAAAAGACACAACACGACACATGAGCATATTCTATAGAATTAAAGTATGAATAACACCTTTGTGACGTCAGTATCGTTATTCGACTCACCAGGCGTCCATTCTTCAGCTCCTTCAATTGCATTGCCTTCTTCCCAGCCTCGTCCTTAGGCGTCAATTTGAGAGGATCAAATCCAAAATCACCTGGGCTCCTATCGAATTCATTCATATTAGCCAAAGCAGGAATACACATGGCCTCCCACAAACTGATCCACAAAAGAATTTGTTTCATACTAGTATCAAGAAGAGCATCATGCGCATCAATGACTTTGGGAATGGCCTCGAAGGAGAACTGTTCACCAGGGACACGGATGAATTCAGGAACGACCAACCCCACTACGCCAAGCATCGCTTGACGGCCGTGCTTGAGTTCGGCTTCACGGAACCAGTTGAGCCATTCGGGTGCTCGTTCGGAGAGGCCAAGAGGATCGAAGTTTTTGGCTGATTTGTCGTTGCCCGGTCGGAAAGGCATGGGTTCAACGCTGTCACCTCCGGCTAAGCCATTGGCGAACTGATTGAGGCTGGTAACCGATCTGCCTGCTGGGGCGGCGGAGAAGGCAGCAGCGGAGCCAGCAAGAGCAGCAAGGATGGTGGTCTTCATGGTTGTTCTGGGGGATCGAAATAGTGAATAGTGAAGATTGCGGCGGCGCCAAGTGATTGGAATAAGCTGGAAAGAATGATACCTTTATTTTAACCGGCTTATGAATGTGGTATGTAGAAAAATAAACCAGAGTAAGATTCGATCTTGATACTTACCGGATTTATGGTAAAGATTTACTTCAATGTACCTTTGTTCTTCACTACGTAGAGGATCCGTGTAGAGACTTCAAGCTGATGTCAAGTTGTATTATTTTTGTCTCACTACATCAACCATGAAGTCCGCCATCCTCGCCTCCCTCATTGCCGGCGCTACCGCCTTTGCTCCCGCCCCTACCACACGCACTTCTACACAAGTCAATGCAGTTTGGGATGAATATGTTGGAGGTGTGAACTTATTTGGACAGGAGTTCAAATTTGACCCTCTAGGCCTATCCGAAACCTACAAACCACTTGTGCCATTTTTCCGTGAGGCTGAAATTCGTCACGGCCGTACTGCCATGCTTGCAGTAACTGGATTTCTCGTTGCTGACTTTATCCGACTTCCAGGAGACGCTTACTCATTCGCTAATGTCCCCAGTGTTGCGGGTGCTCATGATGCACTTTTAGAAGGACCGATGCACCAGCTCCTACTGTGGATTTCGTTGTGGGAAGTCGTTGTGGCCATCCCAGCCATCAAGGCTACCATGGATGGAGATAGGGCCCCAGGTGACTTTGGTTTGACTATGTTTGCTCCCAAGGATGAAGCAGCAATGAAAAAGAAGCAGGTCAGTGAGTTGATGAACGGAAGATTGGCAATGATGGCCATTGGCGGTATCGCAACACAAACTGTTCAAAATGGTCATGGATTCCCTTACCTATAACAAATTGGCTCAAACACAGAGTTAAATTGTTTGGGATAGAGGTTGAATGAATAAAAGCTTTCCTGCATAGCTTGATATGATCCTCACATATGAGTAGAGGTTCATTTTCCAGTCTGCAATGTCAAACTGAAATCAGATGCCTTATCAATCTGTTGTGTAACATTATAAATGAAAGTAAAAACAAATCAACACAAGTACCAATTAAGCTTCAGCTGATCAAGATTTAGCTTTACTTGAGTCCAGGCCACGTCCTATCTCTCAGCCAAAACTCATCATGTCTTCCTCCATAATAAGAACTTAAAATTGCATCCAAGACTTCTGAAGTTCTAACGGCATTGTCAGGTGTTGCTGGACAAGCCATATCTGTCGTGCCAATCAGATCACCAACGACCAATTGAATTAATGGCTGGGCTGCATGTTCTGGAGGATCAAATTCGAGTGTTTGAATAATAGTTCTATCTTTATCCAAGATTTCAATTGGAAGACCTGCACCCATACCTCCCATACGCAAGAAGCCTTTTGTACCACCAATGATTAATTCATCAACATCTGGTTGGTCGTTGTCGTTTTTGTGACTAGGTGAAAAATCCCATGTACATACCACTTTAGCGCCTTGAGCTGGTATGACGGACCAATCACATAGGCCTATTGTTGCATTCATTGAAACATAATCCTCAACAAGAGGATATGATGGCAACATGCCTCCCTTATGCAACACAGTACTCTTGATATCATGAATAGGACCAAATAAGTAATCGATTCTACTAAGAATGTGGCAGCCCATATCCATAATCAACCCACCACCAGATTGCTTAGCGTTCAATCTCCAAGGAAGAGTCAAACCTTGAGCTCCTCCGGTACTTCCAGATAAGCCTCTGGCAAAACTAGTCCCTCGCTGCGTGTACTGAACTCTCGTTACTCTATCACCAATTACTTGACTTTGAAGCAAATCTTTGATCCTTTGTGTCCTTTCGTGGGCCAATGACACATATGCTGGGATAAATTTGATGTTTCTCCGTGATAATTCGTCATAGATCGCACGTGTCTCCCAAGCACATCGCCCACATGGTTTCTCTACATATATTGCTTTCAGTGGTGAAGCAGAGTTTGCATTTACAATCTGACGTATCACTTCCAAATGTGCACCTGGGGGTGTTGCCACATATAAAGCATCTAGCTCTACATCTCTCAACATGGCTTCTACAGTGTCATACCCTTTTATTGACTCGGCTACATTTCTTGGAAAATTGTGTTCTTTTTTATTCTCCTCAATCCATTGTTGAGCAAACCCAGGAGTCCTTCTCATAACAGCAGAGAGAGTACTACCATTTGCTTTATAGAACGCTGGGCCTGCTTTGATCGTAATGACGTCTCCTAATCCAATGATTCCCCATTTTATTTCATCGAAATTGCCATTTGAAGAACTCACGGTCATTCTAATTGATGGCCTTTGGAATAGGTTTCTACGGGATGTTGATGGAGTAAACGAGCCTACTAATGTAAGAATGATCTGGATTCCATCAGAGTGGATCAGTTAGAGAGATATAAAATAACATGATCCTCTTTCTTCTTACGGAACAACAGAGCAGTCTCATCATCATCCTTCTTCTTCTTGTCCACCTACGTCCTATCAAAAGACTGTGTAGATAACAAATTCGGTCGTTCCGTACTTCCTCCTCTTCTTTGTCTGCGTGTATAGCTCTGTGATGATGATGATGATGATGATCTATGATGATTAGCTTCCTGCTTGTTCCTGCTCTTTTTTTGTGATGCGTTTACCTTTGGACCCTCATGATAAAAATATTTCACGAGAAAGGTAATTTTCCTCACGACACGACTCCCACTTCCACTTCGTCCTCCATTCCATTTCAATCAATTCCCAATTCTTCCCATTGCAAGACCAAAGCACTGCATTCTAAACTAGATATATCTCTAGTCTCTCGATCTCTTTGCTGCCGCGAAAATTTGATCGGCTCGGTGATCAAAAGTTAGAGACATCTTACATTTTAAACGTGAATCATGAATTGGTTCGGCCGTAAAAAAGAAACACAACAACCCTCAGCCGTTTCGTCTACTTCCAAGCCTGCCAGTGGTGGGGGTGGGACGGCAGGTCGAGCGAAGACTGCCAATACAGTCGTTTCACTGCGAGAGAATATTGCTACGCAGGAGAAGAGGGAGCAACATCTAGAAAAGAAGATTGAAGTATGTGTGAAGGAGGCCAAGGAGAAGATGGCCAAGAAAGATAAAAAGGGTGAGTAACGTTGTGAACACACTGTCATCTCATTTGGGGGGAAGTTACTGATTTTCATCATGAATAACATTTCACTGACAATGTTATGATTGACAAAGGGGCTCTCTTCAAACTGAAGCAAAAGAAACTCTACGAACAAGAAATAGACAAAATTCAGAATATCAAGATGACACTTGAAACACAAGTTATGAATGTAAGTTTCAAGTTTGATCTTTGGTGAAAGATCCCAATAATTAATTCATGAGGTCTATAAAACTCACATATACATCATTATGGTGTGAACACAGCTCGAGTCTGCAGCACAAAACGCAGAGACATTCAAAGCAATGCAATCAGGCAAACAAGCCATGACAGAAATACGCAATCAAACTGATATCGAAAAGGTTGATGATTTAATGGATGAAATCAAAGAGGAAATGGAGCTTGCGGATGAGATTTCCAATGCCTTGGCCCAACCAGTGGACCCACTGATTGCAGATGAAGATGATTTATTGGCTGAATTGAATGAGCTGGAGGCGAATGATGTAGAAGAGGAGTTGCTGAGGCCTACTAAGAAAACAGAAAACCTTGCAATGCCAGACGTACCTACTGCGGCTATGCCAAGTATAAAGAATGCCACGAAGCAAGAGGAGGATGAGTTGAAACAATTAGAAGCTGAGTTGGCTGCTTTGTAGCACGGAGGAGTTCACCATATGATATTAGGTTACTAAAATGTTGTTCTCGAAGAAGTTGCTAATTTTTGTATCTGTGTAATTAATTGAGCATGTATACCACTCTGTGCACAATGTTGCCACAAGTAGGATTATGGAACATAACAAACAATTGAGAGAAAGAAGACTTTGTTCCGGCTTGAATTTACATGTGAACTTTAAATAATCTGAAATAGAACACTTGACTTGTTTACATTCACACAACAACTAAGCACTTCAATCATCTTCCAATCCCTAAATGCATGGGCCCTCGATACATTTGCCTAAATCTTTGAAGCGTTTGTTCATGCTCAAGCAGAAGCTTCCAGACACAGTTCGTGCCTGACACTGTCTCTCAGACTCAAACTCCACCTCACAAAGCCATCTCATCATACAAAGGCACATCCCCCAAGGCACTCAAATTGTCCATATAAGATCTCAACTTTGTCGGCCACTGCACACCCTTGATAACAGTAATACTCCTCAACCTAGACCACAAGTCAACATCATCCAAGCTCAAACCTCCCTCACTACAATAATGCTCCGAGAAGAGCATATCATCCAATTCAACAAGTCTAGCATTCAAATCTTCTAGAAGAGGAGCAGGATCCGCAGACATGGCCTCGGCATAGAGTTTTAGTTTAGTGTCCATGTCCATTCCAGGGTTTTCGGCGTCACCCTTCCATTCGGGTTTTTCATAAGGGGGTAATTGATGGTTTTTGATAAAGGCGTGTCGAGAATCCAATTGTTGGAATTCAGGTAGGAGGCCAGTGGCAACATAACGCGGTCTTTGGAGCGTACGAAGAAGGGTTTGAACGGATTTTTGCCAAGCTTTAATGTCCTTGCGACCGGATGCGGGACGGAACACGTCTGTGGTGCCGAAGCGTGGGTCAGTGTCTATTTTAGCAATAATGTCGAGGGATTCCATCATGATTAGTTTGTCCTCGGGGATTTCCTGTGAGATAAGGAGCACATAATAATATATCGAATTAGCACGAAACCCAGCGTATTCATATGTACAAAAGTAGTTCGAAACCAGATCTTGCTTACAAAAATAGGGGCGATCTTCTTTCCAACCAAAGCTGTTGGCGTATCAATATCATCATTCGCCAAAAAGTGAAGTGTATGCTTCACGTTCTTGAGACCAAGTGCCAAACGAACACGGACACAGAAGGGGCAGTGGTCATACACGTAAACTTTAGGGAGTTGGGGGCGTACAATTCTGCAAGGAATGAAAAAAATGATTCAATGTTAGGTATTGCACAATTTCTACATCATGGTAGATGAAAGATCTTCATTGATATTTATCATTTTCACCTACCTCTCCCCTTTAACAACAGGTGCAGCCTCGGTACTCGTCGACAAGTTCAGTTTCGTGACTGCTGATCTAGAAGACGGTGGTGCAAATCCTGATGCCACGCCGGCGGCCAGGAATAGGGAAAGAACAGCAGCTAATTTCATTGTAGCAGAGCAGAAATTGCCGTCTTCTTCTCTTCGGTGTTGTGGTTTGTGGTGTTGTGGTGTTGTCTCGAATCGTCGAATTCGTTTTCCTTGATGTACTTTTAGAGGTGGTGGCTTGTAAAACTGCCTTCTACACCTTTTTAATGATGAGATAATCCGCCCGCTAATATAACAAGACTTCAACCTCCTCAACGTCAGGGATGATAGTCAACCGCCCTCGTGCACAGCTAGATACTTCTCATGTCTCAGATGCAATACAAAATGCGCCGAAAGACTTTCACAGCTGGGATTCTATACATTGTCATAGAATGTATAACGGTACAAGCTTTCACTCTTCCATCGGGCAGCACAAATCACATCAGTGCAACATCATCTCTATTGGCGAAGAAAGACTTGTTTTTTGCAACCGATCAAGAAGAGGCAGCTGATAAAAGTAAGGGCGTGCAGCTGTTTAGTGATGAGACATTGCAAGAAGCCAATGATGCATTAAGCAGTGTGGGCTGGGGTGGTGTAGCTCCTAGCTCGTCGTCTATCACGATTTCGGAGGATCAGATGGGGGAGTTAACGAGTGATGACCCATTTGTTAAGGTAAGAAGGACCGCAACTCTAGAGAGTAGTAGTAGGTTCTGAGCTTACATTCACGTGATTACTCTTATACTTTTACAATTTGACTAAGGGAATAAATGAATCGATACAAAAAGAAATGGGTGTCGGGCTTGATGAATTACTAAACCCTGCTAAGGTGAGTTGCATCTGCACAATAATTCTATTTGATCACACAAAAATTTCAATGCTTGAAATCATCTTATCATTTCTCATTGTGTGCACTTATAATGGATCTTTCGCTACCTGGATTGCATGATATGAACTTCAACAAATCTTTCGTCTGAACACAACTTGCATAGGTGGTCAATCTAGAAAGAGACCTTTACAATCTACGTACTGAGCTAGCATTCTTGACAAAAGCTACTATTGACGCTTCTCTTCCCTTAACAGAACAAAATTACGACTCTGGTGGAGGGGGAGAAGATGCCGAAGTAATTCGAGCCAAAATATCCAAAAAGGAAAAAGACTTGAGTATCGAACGTCGCTCTGTCTTTCGTGGGTGGCTCAAAAATGTCTTTCTTGGGCAAGCAGTGCTGAGTATGGCGTTATCATATGTCATGGCAACCAATCCTGATGCACTATTCGGATCTTTCGATTGGTACAATAATATTTCCAATATGAATACCTCTATCAGCGTACTTGGATTCTGGTGGTGGTGGCTCTTTATTGTCCCGAGTTTGCGTAGCCGACGTCCAACTGGTATGGAGAAAAAGGCGTTAGATATGGCATTTTTGGGTACACCATTGATTAGTTTATTAAGCCCAGTGGCTACAAAAGACACAGGGTTGATTTGGTTGGCGAACTTTATGGTAGTTGCTGGTTCTTACGGATTTGCATTTTTGGTTGGTGATGATGAAGATGATGATGGAGGGAATGAGCCTGGTTGGTTGAAGTTTATTTATAAGAGTCTCGACTTTGGTTCTGGTAGAGAGAGGGGGGCGAGAAAGTGACGAAACCTTCTTGCACCGCCTTTGCTTATGTAGGGTAAAAATCAGATAACATCAAAATTACTCCCAAAGCTTATATTTCACAAATGTATGAAATTGAACATTGAACCACATTAGCAAACTTGTTCCAACAGCAACACTTAGGTCATAAAATATGAACATACTAGTGAGCGACCTGCTCACTTCGTTCAAATCAAAATGGCTAGGAAAATACACAAATTAAAACAGACATGTGTCTCACTGCCAACAGCTAAAGTAGAGCTTATTAATCATATCTTGCAGTTTCATTCAAGAACCTAGAAAGTCATAAGTTCAAAGTGTTATTTGTAATTGTTAGACATTATGGAGTTCATTGTACTGCAAACAGCAAAAATTGTTCATTGACAAATTTTGACATTACTAGTAAGTTACTCAGTTCAGACCTCATTTTCTGTTAACAACCTTTTTTTGTTAGATGTAAAGGCTTCGAAAAGAGTAAATCATATTGAATGTATGCTGATGTAGGTTGGGTGTTAATAGGAAACGGGTCATGCGCTGGCTGATAAGCTGATGCATGACTATCATTTATCAGTTTGTCTGCAGTTTTTGAATGACACAAATGTCTTCCTACATCTCATACTTTAATGAATCAAGCTACACTAGCTGTGCAATTTCAGTTAAGTTAATAAACTCGAAGATGCATTTGTGTCAAAGAAGCACAACTCATGTTGAGACCTGGACCTGGGTGTCCGGCATGAATTCATGTCCCATGCTCATTTTAAACAGCATGGGCGCCCCATTTTCCCATTTACATTTACCCTGAATCCTCATTTCAAGGGCCAACTCTGACCGTAATTTGCACCAATTTCACTACTGATATCCAAACCCAGGTGCAATTAATTGCTTTCAAGACCTACAGAGACGTATAGTAAGCTGTGTCAGGTGTCATGTCATATGTTGCCAACTAGCATCAATATGACCGGAGTTAACTAGTGGCCGCTGATAAAATCTAACATAGGCAGAGAAACTTATCGGTGCACCAATTAAACATTCATATCATCTGTTTTCTTCTGATGTCAGTGTCAAAAAGCTGGGAAGACTGCTAGTACCTAAAATGAACTTTCAAGCATTTTTTTGCATTGGATTCAGTAGTTTTCGTCATACTATTATTTGAAGTGAATGTATGAAGTGTGAATGGCAGCCACATTTTACTGCAATTTGCCTCCTCTTTCTTATTTGTAGCATTGCATTTCATGTGCTAATGTCAAAAATGGGAAGAAATATAAGCAAAAGAGTATTATGTGTATGACTAGTATCAAATACCGAATAAGAAGCAATGAAGCAGCCATTAAATCTATAGACATCAAGAACTGTATTGTTGCGTTACTGTAGTTCGCTCAATAATCACTTCACAAATTAACCCCTTTTGGCTCTCGGGCCAGATTTGGTCACACGTTATCCCCCCTTCTGGCAGAATGGACTTAACACATTTTAACATATAAGCCTTATCTGTGAATATTAATTCCTACATGTTGTTGATATATGAATATAAATGTACGGCTTAGTTTTTCACAAATCAACAGCCCTTTAGAGCCAATAATATTCACACAATCACAAAATAAAACGCCCTTCCGAGATTTCCGAAAAAGTGATTATTGAGTGAACTACGGTATTGGAGATCCGGAAATCCTAATCACAAATGTCACCATATTTTTTCTTGACAAATCATTGACTGTTAATAAAGAAAATGTGCTGGGCAATACATGTTGATGTGGTTTGTTGGGAGTGGTGAATAGCTTTGGTGGTTCTTCTCTTCCTCTTGAGTTTTGTACGACGATTGTAAGCAGGTTTTTGTTTGTGACTCCTGTTTCTATCATCATATTGTAACTAAAGGCATTCTGCGTCAATCGCTTCTTTCAATAAACCACCCCCTGCTCTAATCCAAGCTCTATCAGCAGCCTGATAACCCAATATAAAGCAGATCAGTCTAGCATCAACTATTCGAGACAAGATCAAAGCATACTCATCTGGTGTCTTCAACTTGGCCAAAGATACATTAGCAACCCAAAGTTATGGTATACTTTGAAGCAATTCTTTGCCTCAATTTCGGTAGATGATGAATCGCAAGCCAAGATCATTGATGAATTGTACATGTGAATAGATGTGAACTATGATCATGGATCTATGTTAAGTTACAAGTGGAAGCTTCGAACCCATTAGGGGGTTAAAGTTTTAGTATTGCTTGCTGAAATCTGTACTTTAGGATTTTTCCCTGCTAAATTCAAGGCCTGTCATCACACACATCTCTTCCCTTTCCCTCCTTTCCCTTTCCATCACTCAACTACGGACTACACATCATCAACCATGAAGCGGCTCCTGCTCGCATCCCTCCTCCTAATAACCCCCGCAACAGCCTCTCATGTCGTCTCCAGCACCACAGCACGACTACCCATGTCCCTCTCACCCGTAATCAATGACCTGGAAGCCGAAGGAACCTCCTACGTCACCACGGCTGCCTTTCTCGCCTCTATCTCCGTCCGATCGAAACGATGCGACGAATTATTACGGAGTTTGTTCGGCGTCAAGAAGAGTGGGGGAGACGATGATGATCAGGTCTCGGTTGAGTTTGGCAAGACGAGTGCGTTTGGTAAACGACTGAAGGATGAACACGAGGATAGCGGGGGAAGTGGTGTCGCCATTGCTTGTCCGTCGAAGGATGCATCCGTGTCGGAGGTTTGTTCGACGGTGGTGGCATGTGGTGGGACTGTCGTGTATGTTGCCGATAGTGTAGATTTGAAAAGGGGAGAGGGATTGTTTTACACTTTTGCTCCGGCGATTGAACGGCTGCTGGTGTATCGTGCAATGGCTGAGACCGATGAGGGGAGTTTAGTCAAGAATAGACCGAGTACGTTGATTGTAGTCTTTTCGGATGCTACTAATGACAAGGAGGTGGCTGCTCAAAAAAAGCTATTTGAGATTAATGCGTCCAAAATGCTCAATACGATCATTCAAAATGGGAAAAGGGCTACCAAGTTAGAAGATGTGTTTGGTAGAATTGAGTACTTGTCATGCAATGAAAAAGATGTGGATATGCATCTCTGTCCTGCGGGTGGGACTGTGAGCCATCCATCTTCTCCATCCGCACGTGATCCCGCTGAAGTTACCGAGTCTGTCTCGGGTGTCATTGCAGCAGGACTCGTTGAAAATCTAGGACCAATGGTAGAGATGGCGGCTAAAGTCCCAGTCAAACAGGCACCCATTCGTCTTACTACTCCTATTGAATTGGCCGCGGCTCGATTGTTAGGACCTGTGGCCAAAAAGGCACTGGAAGATTGCCTCTCTACTGTATGTGCCAACACTGGCCGCGATGGATCAACTGTAGTGCCCGAATTCGGAGCCCTCGCCGATGCAGCCATCAATCGTGCCCTTTCCCAATACGATACTGAAGCCTTTGGCAAAGACAAGACTAGACGATTCAAAAAGTCATTTGTAGCCAAACGTATACGCGCGGATCTTAAGGAGAATCTATTCACGGAACTGAGTGACATTTACGAAAAGCAAGTATCAAGTCTTCAATCGGCGTCGTTCGAGGGATTCAAAGCCAGACTTAACAAACTGCGCATCACCCCAAACTTGGCGTATGAAATGAATGAGGCAGCTCAGACAACATTGAAGGAGTTTACTGAAGCGGCAAAAAAATTGCGTGCCCGTGCAGCACTGCCAAGTCAATCTCGGTGGACTTCATTGAACGATCAAATATCAGATGTTAAGAGGAAGCTGATGGATTACAATGCTGACAGGCTCAAGGCTGCCAAAGCCTCGGGGCAGTTTCGACCAGTTCCAAGAAAAGGAGTTACATTGGGTTTTCATTGGTTGTTGCCTAAACCATTTGGGAATGACTTTAGGCAGGAGCCTTGGATGGCACATGCAGCAGACAATTTGGTATATGTTCCAAAAGACGGGATTACGGATGTTAGTAAAGGGGATATTAGGACTGGGGATTGGAGAAAAGGAGTTGTGCCTGCAGTCAGTGGAAGTGAAATGTTATATCTGAAGTAACAATACTTGCTATAAGTGATATAAAAGAGGTCGAAGATTGTGGGGTCTGGTTTCATATTTATCTTTAGCAGCACTTCTATTGACCTATTCATCATTTACTTACGCTCTACTCGGAGGTGGTGGCCTAATGGCGTTAAATGCCGGTGGCGCACCTGGAGGAGGTGCAAACACCGGAGGGGGATACGCAGGTGGAGGAGGCATAGGTGCTGAGCGATCGCCCCAGCGAGATTGGCGACTGACTTGTTCCGATGGACGTGAGCTTACGCTCGATTGCATAGAAGATGAAGCCCCTGCTTGCATTGAAGACGAAATGCTACCTGAACCTGTTGGAGGACGAGGTTGCCTTGCATTTGGTCCAGCTGGATTCTTTTTGAAGTCATTTATGACCCTATCCATACTACTGTAAGTCTTCGGACCCCAGACAAAACCATCAGGTGAAATTCCAATGGTGTGATTTCTTGGTGTTCTGTTTGTGATGAATCGAAGTGAAACATAACCAGGGTAACATTCGCTCCAGCAAATAAAATAAAGAAACGCTTTGGGTTGGGCCTTCTTCATTTCAACCATTTGAGAATCAACTTCGTCCTCCAGTTTGTCAATAAACTTGCGATGATGCACCACCTCTTCAACGCGATCATTCATTGGTGCAATGAATCGACCAAGTAACTCATCAATGCTTCCATATACTTCTTTCTGTTGTGACAACAAAAAGGATGTATTAGCAAAGTCAAATGGCAAGAAACAAGAGGTTTGAGAACAAGTCATACCTTGATTATTAGCCGGTTACCAATGCTAGCCTCGGTGTCTTTATCTTCTTCTAGAACCTCAATCACCTTGACACAGCCTGGTCTGACCATCCAATGAATTGCCAAAGAATCAACAGACTTATTGCTGGGTCGAATAATAGCTTCTCCTACCATAGCATCACCAGCTTCTCTCATCTCCTTTTCAATATCATTGTGACTAGCATTTCGGAAAGCAGGGTGGGCACATGCACGCCTGGCAACTTTGCCCGATCGCAGAGCAGCCTTTTCGGCAGCGTTAGGGTCGGCGCCAAGTTTTGTAGTAATAGTTAGTCTCAGAGCTTGCAATCTAGCCTCACGCTCCTTATCTTTCTCGTCATCAATTTTCAGAGCTGCCATTCTATCAAAAGAGGCATCAAGTGGAGGGAGGCTGGCTGGCCTTCCCCATTCACTTGATTTCTTTTTAAAGTCCTCCATTTTCAATGTAAGGTCAACACATACGTGGTCCATCTTCACTTCAGTAATAATTGCAGTGACAATGGTTCCTACAGCTACGATGTCCTCTGCAGATTCAACATGATCATCCGAGAGATTTCTCAGAGGAATGAAGCCCGGAATTTCACCTTCAAGCTTGACTTGTGATCCAAAATCTCCATTCTTGACCACTTTGCCTGTGACTTCCTTTCCAGGACATAAGGTAGTATCACTTTCACCAGTTAAAAGCTTGAAGAGTTTCTCACCACTTGGTGGCTCCATCGGCTTTCTAGGGTCTTCAAATGGCATCCTAAACTCCCACTTTATCATTGTCAAATGAGTCAACCACTTGCCGTCTCCGAGGTTGACGATCATTTCAGCAAAGGTGTCTAAGTCGAGCTCTTCTACCTTGTCACGCCATTGATCAGCGGGGACTGCCTCCCTCGGGTCCCAATTGTTTACGTTGAAGGTTGCACCATACTGTCTCTCCCACTCCAATTTGGTGGCATTATATAGTCGTTCCACCTCATCTCTTGAGTTTTGCATGACATCGCGGATAGCTGAGATGTCAACATCATCGCCATTATTGGCAGTTTCCCCAATCTCTAGTGCATCAACCGCTATTTTGACAGCCCAATGCTTGCGCTGGTATACGTCTGGATGACACCGAGTGTCGTCTAGGGGATGAAGTTGATGGTCTTGGAGCTGGTCTGTCTCTCTGACTCTCAGGAAAGCAACGGCATTATTGTAGACAATATTCCCAAGGAGACGTTTTGACAAGAGTGACTTTCGGCTCAAACACACACCACCAATACGGGCAATACTTTGCTTTAGATTGCTAGCCTTACGAGGTCCCAATCCGGGGACAAATGTTAAAAGTCCTTGCATATGATCATGAGTGCAAGCTGCATTGATATCAACTCCGACTTCTGCGGTAACGTCGCAGAGAACTCGCTCGTACTGGCGTAAAAGCAATGGTTTGGGAAGGAGACGTTGGAGAGGATGGATGTTCATGAAAAGCATCTCAGTGCCAAACACTCCAGCATCACTGGCAGTACTCCAAGTGTACGCCAACTCGCAGAGAGGATCTTTTGCCCACCTGGCTGTAGCAATGGCAATTTTTAGATTGATCGGTGCATCCGGAAACTCTTTTTTACCACGCACGCTCCTTCCAAACAGCTGAGCTACATTATCATCAACAATGTCAACATTGCATTTCCAGACCTCTTCGTCTTCGTCGTCTGCCCCGGGGTGCATCATACGGAATGTATTCATTCGAGCTTCAAAATCTTCGTCGTCTTCATCCTGTCCCTGAATGAAGCGATTATTCCAACGCTCCATAGCTTGCACAACAACTTCATTGAGCCTTCTAACAGTTAGCCTGGTGCCCACTCCACCTCCAGAGCCAACAACTACCGCAGAAGGACGAGTTTGCATAAGGAATGTGATGACACGTTCACGCATCTTTTCGGAAGTGATACTTGTGCCTCCTGGTATTGCTAAATGGTCACTCAATTCTCCAACACTGTTTAGAGAAGCTAAGAAGGTCCCATCTCTGATGTCAGTAGATGAGCACACACCTACAATAGGAAGCTCTCCAGTTGGCATAATAAATCTATTTTCACCAAGCATATGCGATGGACGAAGTGGGCCTTCCATAGCCATGGTGTGAAGATTGCGGGCCGCAGCTTCGACACCGATTCTGATAGAGGCATCCCTCAGATCACGCCGTGTTTCTGCCTCAAATTGCGGCAAAAGGTAATTGACAATGGCCATTTTCAATATCTTTCTACGTTCATCGTTCCATGCATCTGCGTCTCCGTCAGCTGGGAGATAAACTCGTTCAAGTGACTCCATAAGTCTACTAATATCCTGACGATCGCGACCCATTGATTCAACGCTACGTTTATACCAAGGTGTATCAGCATCTGACATGTCTTCGGTAAACGGCAAGTGAACCTGCACAGTGATGTCCCCACTCCTCTCTGCTTTGAGCAAGTTTAGATACTGTATGCAACTATTAGTCTCTCTGTTTTTGAGCTCATCATCGAGGTCTTTCAATTCTTCAGCGTTGAGACGAGCCCTCTTCTTCTCCAATTCTTCCCCGTCCATGGGAAAGTGATCTTTAACAGGTTTATTGCGCAGAAGATGGAGACCATAGTATTCATGAAAGGCATCAATCATTCCAATGCCTTTGCTTGTGGGTCGTGTGGTAATGACAACTTCTGAGCGATATATATCACGAAGGTGACGACGGATCCGTGGTTCATGAGCTAATTCCATTGCAGCCACGTAACGACATCCTCTAAGAGGATCTTCCATTTCAGGATTATCGTCCCAGGCGGCGTCATCACGAGCTGTAGAGAGCAACACAAGTTCTCCGCTTCCAATTAGTTCTGATGCGAAATCTTGGGGACTTGACCCTTCGATCTTGGGTGCTATCCACTGTTTTGGATCACCAAATTCCTCTTCATCAGTTTCGCCGGGGAGGGTTCTTTCGTAGAGAAACCCAGAAGAAGAGGTGAGAGTATCCTCGAGTTTTATTCCCGCACGAAAGGGAGGAAGAACAAATTTGTAGCAAATGTTCCGCAGTCCTTCAGACACACAAGTTCGATAGTAATCCCAATCAAATCGTCTACTGCGTTTCTTTTTGTCCTTGTCTTTCGACAACAAACCACCAAGTGATGAGGCTTTGTCTTTGATTGCATCGTTTCCTTCCTTAATCAGACTCAGATAACCTTTCATGTCCATAACGTGGCGGTATTCTAGGATTGTTAAGACATACTCCGAATAGTCTCCGTAATGCCACAATTTGTCTTGGCACGCTTTCTTTTCGTTTGCAGCTGCGACAATTGGATCTTCCACTGGTGCGGATGGGGTTGAACTGGATGCAGCGGCAGCCTCCGTAGCAGCTGCAGTTTGAGCTTCATGATAAGCTGCATCAAGGCGTGCCACTGTTTGCGATTGCGAGTCTAGTAACAGAGAGAGAGTGTTGAGATGTTTCTGGAGCGAATCCTTTTGCTTTTCTTTTGCTTCTTTGGTCTAATGTATTTGTGGCGAATGCACATTGATTTGAGCAACATTCTAGGTGACCAAGATACAAATGAAATTCACGCAAAAAGGACTCACTGCTTCATCATCTTCATCGTCGTCTCCAAATAGCTCGTCGTCGTCGTCGTCTTTATCTTCTTTCATTTCATCCGAACTCTTTTCGAGTGCTGCAATTTCAACCTTGACTCGTTGTTCATCCTTAACGGTCTCATCCAATCGATCCTGAGCTGCTTTCAATTCTTCTTTCAGCTTTGAGACTGCATCATTACCTTTATCAGCATCTCCTCCCAATGCTTGTTTCTGATTCTCCTGCATTTTAGACAGCACCCCATCAATCTTCAACCGTGCTTCTGTCATTCGCTCCCACTCGGCATCTTCATCCATAATACGATACAGATTAGCTCTCACAGCAGGTGAAGTGACATAGTCTTTACGATAACGTTTGATGAAGTCCGGCTCCAACTTCTCTCCTCTCATGTAACGAAGTGCATTTGCAATTGATTCGACAATTGCCATTTCTTTAATGTTGATCTGCTCGTCATCCATGATTGGTGCATCCTCTCCGGGTGTTTGCAAGTTGTTTGCCGAAATGGCATAAAACTCCGATTGAATCTCGGGTATTTTTCCAATGATCCATTGGGCTTGTTCTCGCTCATCGAGGGTGAGTTCTTCCCCAATGGCAAGTGGCTTGGCACGATCCTTTGAAGAAGCAGTTTCACTCTCTAGCCAATCATAAAAGCGTTCGGGGGAGTCCACCATACGAATTTTGTCATCGCGTTCGGTGCAAAAGTTCTCGACGAGTTGCACTGGTTCAAAGGCCTTGCGCAGCTTGGCCTTTCTCTTGGCATCAATCTTCTCCCTGCGCTCTTTACGTCTCTCTTCTCTGGCCAAGCGTTTCTTTTCTCTCTTGAGCTTCAAAACTTCGGCCCGTTGTTTATCCCCTACATTGTCCAGTTCATCGCCAAACAAATCATCCTCATCTTCATCGTCATCATCTTCAGACTCTGAATCGTCCTCGATTTCCTCATCCGAGTCAACTCCAAGAGCCACGCCCACCCCCCTTTCTCTATACTTCTTCCTCCTGCCACTGCCTCCCTCGTCGAAATCATTGTAATCTTCCGCCAGATCATCCTCTTTCTGTGTCCCATCCATAAAGTCTAGATAGTCCGTTCCAAATATATCACTGGCCATATTCAACTGAGCCTCACTAACCCCACCCTCCATGATGGCATCGTCTACTCCATAACCCGCCCTCCTTGAACTGTGAATCTCATCTTGGTCTCCAATATCATCTTCGATGAAATCATCCAATCCATCCTCGTCGTACTGTTCTACTCTACTAGCTTTAGTACTAGCCTTCTTTTTCGGAGCCGCCTCCTCATCGGACGAGTCGCCAGTGAACAATCCCCTCTGTAGATCAGATGCATCCTTGGCCTTGACAAATCCACCACCACCGCTCTTTTCTTCAACTTTATCCTTCTCGTCGTTATGTTTTGAGGGTATACCCCGTGCTTCATTAATAAGATCCAAGTCGTCCTCGTCCAATACATCCACATCCCGTATTTTTTTGAGTTTCTTAGTCTGCCGATTGTTATTATTATCATCATCGTCGTCGTCGTCATCGTCATCAGAGTCTTCGAGGTCACCGCTTTTCTTCTTCTTGACCTCGTCCTCGTCGTCGTCGGCCTCATCAACTACGAATCCATCGCGTTCGTAATCGTTCACGTCGTCATCGTCCTCTTCGTCTTCGGAATCATTATCGTTTTCCGAACCAGATTCTTCGGCGGCATCGTCTATGAATCCCCCCGATGATGATTTCTTGGCCTTTTTATCGGGACGGGATTTGGATGATTTCTTTTTGCGTTTCTTGGTGTTTGTGGCGGGCTTGTTGGATTTTTGGGGATTGTCGTCGATGAGTCCCTCTTCCGAGTCGGAGGAGCCGTAGTCTTCTTCGGATGCCATGATGGGAAGTGTCTGAATATGGTGTGTTTTATCTGTGTGGGGAGTATATGTGAGAGAGGCGTGGTCTGAGGCTGCTGCTAGCGTGGAGCCGTCAACTTTTAACGGTTCACGCCATGGTGATCCGCGATCCGTGATCGGTGTGAAGTGAAAGTGTGAGTGTCGAGTGTTGAGTGTTGGTGATTTCTTAGGTAAGTAAAATCTACTTATCTAGATTATGAAGCAGCCGCTAAGATTGTTTATTTTTTTTTACGAACAGAGGCATTATTAGTTCGTCACTGTCAGTTGAAGTTGTGGAAATCGCTGTATCTTTCAAAAATTCTTGCTT
>JALLPH010000460.1:0-19261 GCA_036939855.1 Cyclotella choctawhatcheeana
ACACGCTCAATCTTGGTGTGGGACGTAGGGACCTGGAGCCAAAATTTTCACCACCTGTGACTCAAAAGTCAGGGTGTGGTGATGGTTGTGGGGGGTGAATTCCAATCCCAACCATGTTTAACCATTTAACATACTAATGGTGAAAGATTGGAAGGGTTGAGATGCTATGAATTGTCTGAATCAGTCCAAACATACTCAATCTGGGTGCAAAAAGCGGGTTTGGGCCAAGCCAGATTTGTACCCATTCATGACTCAAAAATAGGTTTTAGTGACCATTTTAGAGCCCATACATACACCAATACCAATCTGAACCATGTATAATCATATATTATACTTATAATGAGAGATTGGAAGGGTCAAGCTGATATCAAATGGCTGAATCAGTCTGTATAGACTCATCAATCTTGGTGCGGGACATAATAACACTGTCAACACTCATTCTGAGACCTCTTGCTCTTATGGGAATTGCTGGCGGCTCTCTGCGGCAGCAGGCTAATTAGCGGGGAGCTGGCCCACCCCTGAAAACAAGAAGGGATACTTTGGCAATAAGCCCATAGCATTAGGTGGCTGGGGCTGGAGGCTTGAGCTGGAGCCACAACAATAGCCTAGCCCCCCCTCCCCCCTCCGTATATGTCGCTTCAATAAGGCATAAAACCTACCACAAAAGTCACAGGCAAAAACATCAAAATTAGCACCACCTCATTTTGGACTGCAATCATTATGAATGCCATCTCTTCAGAGTCGATGCCCAAATAATATAGGTCTTGTATCACAAATGTGATGGACGGGAGCGCAAGGCAACCATATTTTTACGCTCTAGAGGAATACGGCCATGGTGGGAAGTTAGCCAGACAGAAATGGCTCAAGGGCAGCCAAAGGACTTCAACCACTGTCACTTGCAGTCAAACACTCTCGACAGAAGAAATTACTAGAAGGACCACACAAATCTCTTGTGTCTCATCCAAGTGAATGCTTAAGGCTCTCCACGCAGTAAGTCCAGGGTTTCTTTCCTTGCCTTTCAGTGTTAATGTTGAAGGGTTGAAAGAGCAGAGAAACACAAGCACAACAACAAAATTCTCCCCCTAACTTACCTAACGAGAGAGGAATAGCACAAAAAGATCCCTTGTGGTGTGATTTCTTGTCTATTTTAAAGTGAGTGCTCCCGGGGGAGGGAGTACCCAAGTGTTTCTGTGCCCTGTCACTTAGTTTCATAGAATGATGTCACAAAAGAGGGATGTGGTCTCTTTGAAATTTTCTGCTGTTTTAGAAGGTAAGATTGATACAGCAATGTAATGGTTCAATGCACCCAGAGAATGTACAATTTGGCATATGGACAACAAAACAAAAATATGGGTGTCATTTGAGGTCTGTTGTTAAATGTGGCAATTATCAGGCAATAGAATTGCTCCCGCAAACACAACAACTAGATCAATATGCTTCGATATGACACTGTGAGGCCCCCCAGTACCCAGTACAAGCTAATATTCAATATGAATTCTGGTCAGCCAGCACACTGCACTTCCTCAACTACACAAAACACAAATGATACAAAATACAAAGATTCTGGAAGTATTGGTGACTTATTGTCTGAAGGTTTGATTTGTCCTTTGTTTTAAATGCATAATCTTGCATAATCCAGTATTATTAAACCATGTGTGGTAGCTATGCTAAAATGTTCAAATTTTTGATACTAATGGTGAGTCATTGGGAGGGTAAAGCTGGTGTGAATTGCTTGATTTGATTGATCAACAATTGATGTGATTGGTGTGAGGAAGGTGGCTGCGATCCAGAAGGAACGCCTAGATCGTACATACCCGTTCATTGATGTGAAGGGCGACGAGTCCAATAGCATTGGTGCTGCTCCTGGTTAGGCATGTCGGTTTAGGGGGCCAAAATTTTGCTGAAAGGGGGCAAAGCCTCCGGGGGGGCCCGCGATTTCACCATACAAAATAACTAGTGATTTTACGGGGTTCAGCGCGGGTTCCATGGGGTTTCAACGGGGCATGGAACTGCCTAACACAGTGAAAGCAAGGCGGATATGAGACGGGGGTCGATACTGTGGTATTCGGGGGCGCGCGCCTTAGCCCCCTAAACCGACATGGCTACTCCTGGTCCAAGTTCGCAGTGGGCTCATACCTGATGAGGCTTTTATTACGTTGTAAAATCTGACAACTTGGACTTGAGTTGATCAAAAATTCATGTTATGATTTTAGTGGTCTACACAAGTCTAGACGAGTGACGTCTGTCTGTCGTCATCAGAGAACGAGGGGAGCCGGGAGCCGAGCCAAAAGCCCCAAAACCCAAAAGCCTCATCATCATTGGAGCACTGAGCAGATCTATTACATGGCATTATATTAAACCATGCCATCATTGCGCAAGGTTGTAGAAGAAGTGGAGTACAACACATTGCCCTCCCCTACAACTCGGGGTTTTTCATCTGCTACTGCTGCTAGGGCAAACAAGAAGTTAACCACAGCAACAAGTGATGGTGGTGGAGCTTCTGGGGCAAATACATCTCATGAGTCAAGAGGGGATGCCGAAAGTAAGACAGGAAAAGAAGCTGGCGTCGGCAATAAAAAGCAGAGTATGAAAACGAACGGTGGTAGCAAGAAAGAGGTAATTGAGATCCAATCCGACGAAGAAGATGTCACTCTCAGTGATTTGGCTAAGATCAAAGAAAGCAGCCCTTCCAAGACTGTTGTTTGTTCGGGGCGACCGCTCGGGAAAAGTACTATGCAAGTGAGGGGGGCTACCAATAACTCTGCCCATGTGCAGAATGGAGCCACTGCGAAAACAGGAACATTCCAAGGAACGGTGGGAAAGAAAGATCACCCTGTCTCCGAATCTAGTGGTAAAACGGGGGGAGTAAATAATAGATCAAATGCATCTGAAACGAGCACCAAATCAATTACGAATCAGACGTCAAAAGCATCCAGCTCTAAATCATCTGCTATTCAACCATCTACGACAAGACCACCAGTGAAATTCACAGCGAAAAATGACAATTTATCCATAGCTGCACCCCAAACTCACCATCCATATTCTGCAAACCCAACTGTGCTTCGTAACACCAATGCAATCATCCAAAACATTCATATGAATCTTCAAAACACAATGCCCATGACACAACCACCAGTTATTCCTGGTATGGAAAAATGGTCCGAATACCGTATAGATTCAGCAGCAACCGTTGGTGAGTTGGAGGCAATTCGTCGCCGTCTGCTAACATTGACGAATCGTGTAGATTTAAGGATAAAAGAGATGAACTTTCTGAAAGCCATTGGAATGACCGAATGGAAAGGTGATAATAAGCGCGAGACTACATCAGAGGTGATACGAAAGATTATTGAAAGTGGTGTGTCTAATGGCAGTAAGAGCGGTGACAATACTCTCAAACGAAAGCGTTCTCAAGACAGCATAGATGGAAAAGTAGAGAGTCGCAACCCTGAGGAGTGCTCTGTTTGCTGCCCATTCTGTCTCAGCACAAATACTAGTATCGGAACGAACTGCTCAATTTGCGATGAAAAATCAAATATTTGCTTACTGTGTCGAGGTTATTGTGTTAAATGCAAACGGTTGACTTGCGAAGACTGTCTATTGAGATGTGATAGTTGCTCTTCTGACACTTACTGCAGTGACTGTATGCCAAGAAGTGGAAAATGCCAAAAATGCAACAGCAGCAAACCAAATATGAACATTCCACAAACTGCGGGTGCAACATCACAGAGAACCGTCTCAACAGCCTATCAAGCTAGACAAACAAATATTGCAGGAATTGAGGCACCTCCAAACCGTCCCATTGCTACAGGAAATATGACAACTCAACCACAGGTAATACATACACCACCTGATTATTCCATACATAGATTTGTTGTTGGAATGGAAGAAAAAGGAACGTTGGGATTGTTAGTCGGAGAAAGGATGAATGGGGTTATTGTTCAGAAAGTCTACAAAAAAGGCCACGCAGAAATGATCGGGGTCAAACAAAACGATGAAATTTGCTTTCCATTTACGGGTGCTCTTGCTTTGAATTCGTGTAAGCCATGATGTTTGAACAGTCTTGCTTCATTATCTTACCATGCTAATTCTCACATTCTTTCAGACGATAAATTTCTTTATGGGGCTAGAAGTCGACCCATGATATTCGAAGTGAGGCGCAAATTCTCTCGGCCGGCAAACAAAATTCTCCATCGCTTTCATATAACAGAAAAGGGACCCCTAGGAATGACTGTCAAACAAGTTGCTATGGGTGATCAGCTAGCCACCCTCATTGCCACTGTGCAATCGAACAAACTTGCCAGTCTGTATGGATTATGCGCAGGTGATATCATTTGCAAGCCCGAAGAAAATGGAAAGTTGGTAGATGATGTGTATGGGTGGTTTATGGAAGGACTCAAAAACCGTCCGTTCATATTCGATGTGTGGAGAAGTCCGTCATCACGCCCTTACACAAATCCTGAGTGCATTAAGTTGCCTACAGTAAAGTCAACAAATAATCCCTTTGTTTGGACGATTGGAGATTGATTTAATTGACCGTGTTGCATACAAAGATTCATGAGTGCATCAGAAGAAATTTTCACTAAAATATATACTATATTCATGTATTCATTAATAGCAGATTCATCTGTTGTAGGTTTAATGAAGTAGCAGTCTCCAGATTTTGGATGAGCACAGGTGACGTGAGCCTATTTTCTAGACGACCGTCTCGTATCTGAATCCACAGTGGACGACCGATTTAATGACACCCGACGCTTAGAAGTTGAACGCAGATCATTTGAGCCTATATTATTTCTAGATGACCTTCTCATATCTGAATCTATTGAGGAAGATCGATTTAAAGACACCGAACGCTTAGATGATGCACGCAGGTCATTTGAGCCTATATTTCTAGTTGACCGTCTCATATTATCTGAATCTATCGAGGAAGATCGATTTAAAGACACCTGACGCTTAGAAGATGAACGCAAGTCATTTGAGCCTATATTTCTTGATGACCGTCTCATATCTGAATCTACAGTGGAGTACCGATTCAAAGATAAAGAACGATTAGATGATCGTAGATCACTTGAGCCTATATTTCTAGATGACTGTCTCATATCTGAATCTAATTTCTCAGATGATCGCCTCAGTTCTGAAGTGCCTCTGGATGCAGCAAGAAGTGATGAGCGCCTCGTGCCTTC
The DNA here is from genome assembly GCA_036939855.1 of Cyclotella choctawhatcheeana. Taxonomy (NCBI): domain Eukaryota; phylum Bacillariophyta; class Thalassiosirophyceae; order Thalassiosirales; family Thalassiosiraceae; genus Cyclotella; species Cyclotella choctawhatcheeana. The sequence continues at coordinate 5,181 of JALLPH010000460.1, forward strand.
ACGATATAGCTCAGTATCACTCTTGTTCATATCTTCTTTTGGTCTGGATTTGACCGATTTACTCAATGTTTTCCAGTTATCTTGTTTTAGGGTTGATGAGGATTTCTTCATCAAGTTGCCTTCCGAGGAGTTCAGCCTACCTTGCTTCACTTCATTGCTTAGTTTCTTCCATTTGTCTTTACCGTCTTCGTTGAGAGGAGGTGATATCATCGACCTTGATCGGTATGCTGAACTGCTGTTCGATTTGCGTGCACCGGCATTGACTGATTGACTTAGGGTCTTCCAGTTATTCATACTCTTTCGTGCAGATCTCGTTTTATTGTCGGAAGTAACTTCGCCCCTATCTCTTTTGCTCTCTTCCCGTTGGTTCGGGGTTTCGCCTTCCTCTTTTGATGTGGTGGGTAGAATCATCGACCTCGATCGGTGTGCTGAACGGCCATTTAATTTATGCGCCCCGTCATTGACTGATTCACTTAGAGCCCTCCAATTATCCATACTCTTTCGTGCAGATCTCGTTTTATTCTCTGACATCACTCCACCTCTAACCGCTTCGCTCAGATTACTCCAGTTGTCTTTCCGTTGAATTGAAATTGGGGACTCAATCTCAATAATAGGTACATCAAAGTCTTCTTCATCTTCAGACATCTCAGCAATACCTCCTGCCTTGACTGCAGCTTGTATTGACTTCCAGTTATTTTGAATCGGCAGAGGTGCCGATTCTGATGAATCAGAAGATGATGACTCGTCAGACGAGTAAAACTCATCGGTCATAATTTTATTCTTAGAAATGATGGCAGCGATCTTTTCGTCAGTGGCAAGAGAAGCCTTCTTTTTAGATGAAGATTTACTCTTCTTCTTCTTTGATTTTTTGTTGGTCTTAGCTTTTGACTTAGCCTTTGACTTAGTCTTTGATTTCTTGTTCTTCTTTTTCACCGTCTGACTGAGCGTTTTCCAGTGGTCTTTTGTGGGGGGTTCCATCTCGAAAGACTGGGGGTTCTTTTCTTCTTCTTCTTCTTCTTCGGATGCATCGTTATCAGATCTACGTGCATCCTCTTGGATTTCATGTATTGGTATACCATCTTCTGATTCGGCTGGAGCAGGCTCGGATGCATGGCTTGCCCCAGAACCTTTGTCAGCGTGGCTTTTCCCGGAGCCTTCGCTGTCAGGGTCATCGTCGACATCAGCATGTGAAATAAACTTAGGAACAGAAGCCGATGATTCCTGCTCGCCAGACTCGATATCTTTTGAAGAGTTGGAATTAGTGTTGCCTCTACGAAAGGGTAATGTTTTCCCGTCACGCTTTTTTATGAAGATATATGCAGCTGCAAGTGAGCACAATGCAAGCACACCTATGCCCGCACCAGCAGCTACTGCTAGGAGAAGTGGTTAGTGGTTAGAATAACTTAATAATCCATTAGGATAGATGTTTAATAACATTACCTCCTGTATTTGAGTCGGCTGCTTCTTCTGACTCTTTTTCTACTAGAGGCGCTCCGATTGGTGCAAGAGTAGTTTCTTCGATAGCTCTGGCTTCAATTGCGTCTACCTGTGCAAAATATGATAGGTCACCTCCTCTGAGTGAAATGACTAGATCTTCACTGTTGTTTTGAATGATATTCACTACTGCATTACCAATTTCAAAGTTTGTGTAATTTCCGTAGTATGCAACTTGAAGGATGAATGTCAAAGCTCGTGACACCAATTCTTGAGCACCCAGTTCTTGTAGTTTTCTCCTTCTCGAGGGGTTCTGAACTCTTTGTTGGTACCAAAGCTCTGCATCATTTATTCTGTAAAAAATATAATTCCTGTTTGAGATTGCAGTGAAAAAAATCCTAGGCACCAATAACAGACTTGTCTTACCTAACGTCATCTGGAGAGTTAAGAAAGAAGAACTCAAGAAGTTCGTATATGAAACTCTCTTCTTCCTGAAAGGTCATGTTACGATTTACCAGATTGCTCATGATTAGGACAATGTTGATATCGGTTTGTGTTGCTTGTACAGGTTGTTTTGTAGGCGAAGTCGTAGGTGGAATTGGCAACGCCGGAGCCGCAGTGGTAGGCATATACGAAGGCTAGAGAATCCAAGGGCAAGAAACGCATTATCGTTCATTATTAGAAGATGATCAGACTTTAATACAAGAATAATAATGCATTGTAAATTGCGAACTTGCCTCGGGCGTAACTTCCAACGAAGGTGACATGGACGGTACACGAGACAAAGTTGGTGTTAATGTAGTAGGTGCATTTGTTGATGGGGCAGGGGATATGGTTGGTATGATTGGACAAGGCAGATTGTATATTGTTCCATGGTCGTCAAATGGTTTGCAGGGTAATGAATCATAATGGACAGCGCCAATGAACTGACTTGGACCGACATAATCTCCAGGAGCGCCACCCTCAGTGAATGGAAACGTTTGAACACTTTCACCTTCGTATATTTCAACCTCATCAGATGCAACCTGAACTACCTCATCGGGGGCAGATCCACTGGCTGTCATTCTAAACACCAAGTCTTCCGTGTTAAGAGTCAAATAGAATGCTCGTGTTGAACCCTGGCCATCGATGGGTATCGGATCTATCAAGTCTGGGGTGATGGAGGTCAGCCTTCCCATACCTTTACCTGTAATAGCACCTTTACCAACCAAATTCCAATTCCCAAACTTCCCTTTGGACTGAACATAGGAGTTCATGCTAAAATATAGTTCAAACTTAAGAGTTTCTGTACTCGCAGTCAAAAAGTCTAATCCAACAACAATAATTGCTTGACTTTCCGAAGTAGTTCGCATATTGAATACGTAGCCAAAAGAAGTTGATGTAGCATTCCCTGTCTTTCCGTTCATCTCTTTTCGTGTTGAAGTTTGAAGAGAAACTAAGTACGGGTTTGGGGTGGGAGAGGAGGTTGGCCGTTTAGTTTTGACGGGAGAATCTGTAGGACTTGCTGTGGGTGAGTTGGTTGCTGCCGATGCAATTGTCGAGTTCAGATCATTAGCTTCAACTACAGATGGGTTGGTATCAGTTGAATTGACATCCATCGGTGCCGTTTCCATAAGCTTAGCAGTGCACCCCGTAAACATGAAGCATGAATAATCAGAACCTAAATCTCTGCAGTCCAAGTCCTGTCCAGAAGAACATTCCAGCCCACAATTCGTTACGGCATCGAAATAATCATATCCACAATAGGAATCAGTTGCCGAAACTAAATAAACAGAGAGCAGACATGACAGCAGCAGATAATACCAATTCGTACTGCTCATCGTGGAGTGAGAGATCCAGAAGCCAAAAAATATAACAGTTGCTACCTGTTGCTACCATATTATGTTGGTGATCTCTAGCCTGATGCCTGATGCCTCTGTGGTAAACTCACTTTCTCTCTCGACATTATCTATTTTGACGAAGGGGGAGAGATTTTTGATTCTTTTCGTATTCCATATTCGCGAAAAGACACTTCTCAACGTGCTCGGGGAGGAACGAGGAACATCTTTAGGCCTTTGTGTCTGTCCCGTTTTCATGGATTCGCATGTGAGGTTTTTGCGAAGCCCCAGGAGATGCCAGCAGAGCCGAGTGATCCATCGCTGCGTTTGGACAGATAGTGGTTTAAACCATGGCCGAGCTCTCTCCTCGTTCCCACCTCAACACAAAACAATTTCACGATGCGCTCCTTCGTTACATTGACGAATCTAAACCGGATTCCTTGCTGAAGAAACAAATGCTGAACTTGGGATTGGAGTGGAGACATGACGAAGTCAACACGGATCAAATACTAATGGTAGGAGAAGAAGAAACTATAAGTACGAACAAAGATCACGCAGGGAATAACCCAGCATCACGTGGTATTAGTGGGACACTCACACTGTCCTCTGATTACATCTCGATCTCTGTTCATGTCAGATGTTATTGGAGGATCCAAGATGATGTCAAAAAAATGGATGTCTCTTCATCAAGTAATGGGCGGCCAACTGTTGATACAATGAGACTGAAACGACCGTTAGATGAGCGAAGTGAATATTTTCAGAACGAATTCTATTTTCGATTAGGGGCCAGTGCAAAGATGAACAAGTCTGGAACAAATAATGCAGACAATAAAAAAATCGAAACGACTGATGGCAAAAACCATTCTATGGATCATAAACTTCAATCTGGCATGATCAAGAGATTAAGTACTAATCCATGGATACGACAAATTCTTGTGAACGATGATGCTGGTAAATCAACCGATGGTAAGCTAATATGTGAAGCTTTTATACAACAAAACGAAACAAACACCACCAAAGGACATGCCACGTGTGAAGAGAGGGTCAATGCTCATTCTGGCTCAATTGAAGGAACACGACATGCTATTCTGTCCCATTGTGAGGATAATCTCGACATGCTGGAGTTTCTTTTGAACATGCCATATCTACCTAGGGATGGAATACTCGATATGATGGATTTTTCTGCCAAGGGTAAAGAGATAATAAAAACTCTAGCAAGAAGAGCGTATCTTCGAATACTTGAGGATGCAATGTTTGATGCGTGCGAGAAAGAGGGGGAGGATGATATGGTAGATGACTTGAATCTTTGTGACGAAATCAATGAGCAAAATTTACCCAATCATGATAATGCCAAGGGAAAAATTGTACATGTAAAGAAAAAGAACAAAGTATAAACCCTCTAAGATACAAACAAACAATTTACATTTTATGAATTTCATTTGCTGTACTCTTTTCTTTACCCATAGCTCTCTCACTCCTCCATTCTGCTTCTTCGTTTCTCAATAGTACATCCCCTTCTTGTAAATGTTATCTTTGGTTGCTGTGTCAAAAGCCTATCGTTTTTATTACACATGTATTACTTCTGCTTTTCTAAAGGACTCTGCCGATGAGGTGCTTGTGATTTTATTACTTGGTGTGAAGAAGAATGATGTAGCATTTTAAGAATTCAAATACCATTATGGTACGTTCATTGTCAGATTTTGTGATAATATGAAGATACCTTGCACACAAACGGTCAGTTGGTATCTATCTCAGATTGTAACAGTTTTTAAATTAGGTTTGCTGAGCTCATCATTTATAGATAATATTTTGTTTTCGTCAAAAATCGTTCTGATTCCAGATTCCAGTGGGAATCATTGTTCACTGCTGGAAAAGTTTACAACAGAAATTTAGTGTATGTAATATAAGAATGTCAAGTATAAAGATGTGTTTAAGTCATTGATGACAGACCTATTTAATCATATTGTGATGAAACAAATTAGAGCCAAAATATTTTTGTAGATACTAAACCATGATAACTTTGCTAACTAGGGAAGCAGATGATGAATTATCTTCAGAAGCTATGATTAGCACATTCAGAGGTAAATAACAGCTTGATTATTTATGCAGAAGAGGTGTGAGTTGCCTGCCCGGTACAAAAGATTTTTGTGTAATATAAAGAAAATAGTAGCTCCTATCAAAATCACTTCAAGATAATGCAACAAGTACCACACTCCCAGAGTACAATCAAATGATTGGTAGAAAACAAAAGTTGAAACCATGACTACTTTCAATTTATGAAAGAGGAGGTAACATGTAAAATAAACAAAAACTACTGCTCAAAATAAGAAAAAAATAGATTTATTAAGTGTGGCTATAGTAATTTAACTTTTTTACTGTGACTTTGCGAATTTGTCAATGATTCTAACTCTAACTGATTTTCTTTTGTCTTTTGTCACTCATTCCCAAAAATTTCAGAAATAAACTAGTTACACAAGAACTTGTGGGTAGCGCAATCTATCTAAACAATCTTACTAGAAGGTAGCTGCCTTAATCAACAGAAGGATGCCGGCCCCGGGTACAACAGCAGGGCAGCTCTTGCACCTTCTGTTGCGCCTTGTTAGGACTGATATTCCTTTTCACTTCTTTCTTATGAGACTGAGTAAAGTATCGAAAATGTTTCTCGAAGGGAATTCCTGGGAACTGGGAATTCCTCTCATAGGATATCATATATCTTTCTATTCAAGAAAATTGTTTACACTCAAAGCTAGCTATGAAAAAATAGGATATCCTTGTCGTGCCACTCTGTTTTGGATTGGTCGTGCCTTTTGTGTTTTGTGTTGTGCCTTGTTGTGCCTGTGCGACTGAAGGCCCAGATCCTCCAAGCTATCGACTGTAAATATTGTGATAATTTTGCCAATAATAATATTCTATTAGACATCATTTTGTTTAACAAAGTAGCAATCAAAAATACTAGTGGAGCTTCATTCACTCACAAATATCAGTTCATTTGTCTGCCTTTGGGCCGTCTCTTGGCAAATGATGGCTCAATTCCATTTCATATGAATTTTGATCGCTCCCAGTGCTCAATAGGGCCTGCAATAGCTCCCGGTGTGCAAAATGCCATACTTGAATGATACACCCTTAGAACCTACTCACTATTACTAACTACCATATTTTTATCATTATTACTCTTGTTTGTAATTTTTGCCTGTTTTTAGAATTGTGGAGAAACTAACACACACCAGACATTGGTCAAAACTCTTGACGTGATAAACCATTTCTCCTTCTCATCTTGCGTCCCAACAAACGACCTTTTCTCCCCTAATACCTTTCAACGGCCCAACTGCCCGCCCAAAACTCTTCTAACCGCCCTTCCGCTAAAGCTACTGACGAATTCGGCTGGGAAATTTTGGCCGCCAAATTTTTATTCTGTCATAGCGGTCATTTCAATTTTTTGAAACTCTCTCCCAAATGACCTTGTCCTTGTATGAGGATTATTTGGTGATAACCTCTCAATTGTTACTACAAATTTTTGTTCTTATTTCTTATGTCTGCTTTAAGCCATGAACAAATGATGCACACAAGTTTGCAATGAGCCTTCGAGGCGCCACCTCTGTGAACTACTGTATTCAAGAATAAAAGGACCATGATTCTAATCTATTGCTTCTTGTTCTACCCCGCCCCCAAAAAATGACATTGTAATGAGTAATATAAAATAGAGAATATCTGTTCCTTGGGGGTCAACCATTCCTTGCTTTAAGATTGAGAAAAAAAAAACACTGCTATGAAAGTAGAAGGTACAATTCATACCACAGCAAATTCAGTTGGTAATTATAGGCATACAGTACAATGTCTATGAAGGACAAATCTCCTTTCATCCGAGCACTTCATTCCTGGACAACTCTTGTCCAAAAGAAATCTTTGCTTTGGAGATTAAAAATTCAGACATTTCCTCTCCTGTATCACGTATCATACCAGCAAAGTGCCTGTCTGCCTGAATGAGTTCATAAGGGGAACCATATTCAAGTACACTCCCATTTCCCAAGACAAGGATTTTATCATATTCAATTACAGTGTCTAGCCGATGTGCCACAGCGATAATCGTGGCACCATCGAAGTTCTCCTTGACAGACTTCTGCAAAAGTTCGTCAGTATGGGAATCAACATTTGCCGTTGGCTCATCGAGAACTAGTATCTTATTTCGGCAGAGGATGGCGCGTGCTAAGCACAGTAGCTGACGCTGCCCAACACTAAAATTTGATCCACCATCCGAAACCAACGTATCCAGACCCTGAGATTGGCATAGTACTGCACCAAGCATGTTTGCGTGAAGCAGCGCTTCTTTGATACCTTCGTCGTCATGCTTGGTGAAAGGATCAAGATTTTCCCGAATTGTGCGGCCACCAAACTTTTTTAAGATAAAAGTAAGTTGCTGCTATCATAAAACCGAAGACTAATGAGTTGATGGTCGGATTCTTCTTGAACTTACCAATACAGGGTTTTGTGGGATAATCGACACTGATTGACGGAGTTTGTGTAAACCCAGTTTTGATGTGTCCTTATGGGCAGAAGTGTATATTACTTGTTTAGATAATTCCTTGAGATGAAAGGCATCACAAATGTACAAGTTGATATACTCACCACTCCATCAACAAAGATTTTACCGCTTTCTGCTTCAATCAAGCGGAGAAAAGATTGTACTAGCGTGCTTTTTCCGGAACCTAGAACGAACACCACAAGCACCTCCAAAAATGAGGTTGCTATTCATGAGTTTGGAATGGGAAATTATGTACAAGATAACCTACCAGTTCTTCCGACAACGCCTACTCTTGATCCGCCTTCAATACAAAATGTAAGCTCTTTTAGTGACAATGGAAGATTGGAACGATAGCGAACTGAAAGTGATTGCACATCTACGTTGCCCTCTGATGGCCAAGAATCTGCTAAATCATCCATATCATCTTCAACAAGCGGAGCTTCAGATGGCAAATTACAATACTCAATGACTCTCTCTACAGATACCATCTGGTTCTCCGCTTCAGCCGACTGATAAGGAGAAAATGGAGCGTCACAGTCAACGATGAATATTTCAAATGCAAATGCCAACAGAATGAACGTAAGTGCTATGCCTTACCTGTCTCACTGTCCACTGAAACACATATACCGACTGAGTCAATAGCGTGAAAGCTATTCCAAGAGTGCTAGGATCGATTTTCATCCATTCTTGATTACAGATTAGCACAGCAACAAAACTGGCCACACCCAGGAATATCACCATCAGTGCATCAGTCCAGAAACCAAGCCAACGACTACATGCGAGAAATGAAAAGAAAACTCTTCCGTGAGCCTTGTGGAAAGTAAAAGAGGTCGTCAGATGGTTAGTGGTAATGTGCTATACAGACAAACTGGACTTACGTCATGAACAGAGCGAAACTTCTCTTTAAAGTACTCTAAAGAGCCATTGGCTCTCATTGTTGCAATTCCATGTAGAGATTCGCCCATCATGGAAAAGATTGGTGATCTGGCAACACCTATCATAGATGGAATGAGATAAATGCCCACAAAATAGAAGTTGGATCATTCCACTCTTACCTTCCATTCTCTTCAACTGACGAGAAGTGCTAGAATTCAATTGAGTAGAAGTGAATAAGTGAACAAGTAAGCTTGATATGCACAAACTTAGGGGTAGGTACAGTGTGATTACTTACCTCACAAAGATCCTCCTCACGAAAAGGAAACATAAGAGTAATGGGGGGCAAATTGAAAGTGTCAATGGAAGGAAGTAGCAAGTGGCGACAAGCGCCCCAAGCACAATGAACGAAAAGACGAAACATTCTGCCAGTGTAGTTGGTAGGATATCGTCGTTGCTTCCAACATCAGAGGAGAAACGATTAATGATTTTTCCACTGTTATTGAGATCAAAAAAGCTCATTTTAGATCGAAGCACATGCCCCAACATCTTATCGTGCAGACATTTTGAACTTTCAATTGTAAATGAAAAGAGCAAATACGCCCGGACAACTGCAAGATTGATTACAATGAATACCAGCCCAAGCACGATGCTGATGACAGTAAACGACTTCTGATCTTCTGCTTCTAAGCTAGCCCACCTTCCGACAACATAAATGGCTCCTAGCACTGAACTTTGTGTTAGTATGCAGAGCATTATCACGAAGAGCAAAGTAAGCAGTCCGAAAGGCATCGCTCTGACATAAGTCAAGAGTGTTGCTCGTTTAACAGAACCAAATTGACTCAATTCTTTGTGATCTTCATCGGCATGGGTTTCAGGCTTAGCTTCTTCTATGATGTCTTCGGTTGCAGGCGATGCCTGTTCCTTACAGATGTCGGCATTGCTAGTATCCTTGTTTTGAAACGCGAATGTTAGCTTTCCATCAGATTTTTCTACACATTGTTGATACGAGCCTATGCAAGAGATATGCCCTCCGTTCATCATAACACACCTAGAATCACCGATGAATTGATGTTGGTGAGTTACTAGCACAACGCACTTGCCTCTGTTGAGTCCTAGACCTGGTAAGTAATAAATGGCCGTATTGAGTGCAGCATATTCATACATATGATATATGAATCTGGACATAAAAAAAATCCGAATCTCACCTTGGATAGCGGAATAGAACAATTGGTGGCCTACTTTTGAATCGACTTAAAACGCAATTAATAGTGAGATTGATTATTTAGGAGATGATAATGATATGAGCGTTTCGGACATTCACATACCAGCAGAGAGAGGGTCGTCCAGTAAGATACAGTCAGAGTTTTGACTTCGTAACAAAAGAGAGCTTGTGAGAGGTGCCAGTTGAAGTCGCATGTGCTGAAAGTGTAACAGTATGTGACTTACTAGAAGGCTCGAGCGAGGCCAATGCGAGCCTTTTGACCACCAGATAAAGAGGCCCCGCGATCACCAGCAATAGAAAATTCACCATCTCTGAGCTGAGCAAAGTCTGAGCCTAGCCCACAGGCTGTAATAATACGTTCGTAGAAACATGCATCAAACTGTTTTCCAAATAGAATGTTGTCCCTTATCTAGAGTTGTAGGTGGTGAGAAGACAGGAACCGGATAGAAGAAATAGGTAGAAGTTTGTTTACACACTTACTGATGCATCTATAATAAAAGGTTCTTGGGATGCGTAAGCGATCGTAGAGTCGGCTCTAAAACGAACCATCCCTGAATCAGAAAAGGTCTAGCTGTCAGTTGATGAATGTTGTGAAGCAATATTTCCTAGTTAAAGCTGCCGAATCACAAAGCCTACCTGATGATGGCTGCAATTCACCTGCGAGCATTGACAGGAATGCAGATTTACCCTAAAATGAAAATGAATTATGAAACAACTTAATTGAGCCAGATACACTTAAGCATCAATAAATCAGAGGTCTGGGCCTACTCACACTTCCTACTCCTCCGATGATACATGTCAGCTCCCCCTTCTGAAACTCAATATCTATGTTGTGAAGGGCAACGTTTTCCGATACAATATTCTCGTCAATCGCAGGAACTAAGTCAACGCATGTATTATCCCAATGGCAGGTTACATTCGATACACGGATTTGAATTTGTGAATCAATGTCAAAGGTGTCGTGTACATTTTGAATTACTTGTTCCGGGCTTTCAAGAAAAGCTTGTATCCTCTTAACAGACACTGCGCACTCACTTAATCCCGCCACTGCCCGGGAGAACAATGCAATCTCTATGAATTGAAGTATAGATATTGATTAATCACGCCGCGTCTTAACTGAAAACATCAACCGACGAAATAAACAGCGTAACTCACCAAATTGAGCAGTGTTTACCAACGCTAATGTAGTGTAAACGTTCACGAGAGACAATGTACCACCGCTTCCTACAGTTACTAAAAATATAACTACAGATACGACTATGTTTGTTACGAAAAACAAAGCCTCGCTCATAGCCTGGACGGGACAGCAAAATACAACAAAGACGTGAGGCAATGGCGGAAAAATGATTGAATCTGTACCCTCCCGCTCACCTTGTACCGATACACTCTCTTGATAGCATCGACTTCATCTTTTCTACAAGAAGTGATTCTCTCCTGGAATATGTTCTCATAACCCATCATCTTGACAACTCGAATCCCTTCTATGGCTTGTGACATAGCATTGACTCGAGCGTCAGATGCTCTTGCGGTTTTTGAACGGAGACCACCAAATTTCTTGCTGAGGTTGAGCTGCAACGGCGCAATGCCAAATATCATTAAGGCAATGCCAACTGCGAAGGACCATCCGATTACAAGCCAGCCTATCACGAGAATCAGCAAGAGCATTAGTGGTCCCCAAACAATGTAGGGGCCAAAGGCGGATGCATTAAGAAAACGATCAACGTCATTAGTAGCGAGATTGATCGTGTTCCCGGAGCTTGAATCACTTGTGGACTTGAGACGAAGGGTTTTATCATAGATTGCTGCGATGCAAGCGATCCGTGTCTGCATTCTATATGAATACAACTGATGAGACCAATATCAATTCCGTGCTACTTAAAATTTGAGCCACAGACTTACCCCTTGTGCCAAGTAAAGAAATAGACTTGGTGGTTTGTCATCAAGACAACAGCAGCACTTGTTACAAGTATCCCCGCCCAGAGGTAGGAGCTGCTGCCTCCATCTTGGAAGGACTGAATCAACTTGCCTAGGGACACAGCCTGAAGTAACTTAGCCGATGACAGAACAATCATGACGGGCTGCAAAAACCACAAGCTGACTATGTAGTCTCTAATCAAAGCCCGACCCAGGCGAGGATAAGCAGATTTTGGTGCGATACTAGGATTGTTGGCACTCTTGATCTTATGCCCCTTCATAACCTCCTCAGCCCGACGCTTCTCCGCCATCCACATAACATTGAAGTTGAACAGTTTTTCTCCTGAGGAATCAGTGTTGAGCACATCTGGAAGATCCGAAGCATTGAGGATCCCATCGAAAGCTGTATCTGCAGTCTTGGAGCCAGTCTTTTTCTTCTTCATTAACTGGTACGGCCAAACGAAGAACATCTTCGATAGGAGAGATGCATTCTCGTATGGGTTTGGAGGACGCTCTTCGGGCCAGTCCTCGTTGGTGTTGGATTCTTCAGATAGTACAGTGGCGAAAGAGGAGCGGTTCTTAACGAACGACCAGCGATTCTTCTTGAATTCCTGCTTGCCTACGTTGGTCTTGTTATTCTCGGAGTTCTCGGTGGGAGGTGACATGTTGTTGATGAAAGATTTGCTTGGTGCTTAGATGGTTTTCTATTGCTTTGTTTGGCAAAAGCGATGATTTAGATTTTATGCCAAGCAAATGAGAATGAAGAATGAACGTATTCATCTGGATGAAATCGATACGATACCAATTGCCAGAGGAGTATCCGATACTTTCGACAAAGCCACCAGTTTTCCGTATCAACTCACCTTCCTTCTCGTCTCTCATCGTAGATTCAGATGAACAATAATACCGTGGAACTTTGAAATGTCACCGAGAGATACCGAGAAACGCACTGCCCCCGTTTGAAAGATCACATTACATAGCCAGCCTCAAACGGCAAGATATCGAGTTGCTACACCTTGAACCGCGACCACTAATAATAGACGGTGTCTATGAGACTGGTACAGAAGCAGACAAACCGGAAAACAGAAAACAGAAAACAGACACTATCTAGATTAGACATTTTGTGTTTGAGTGTCAAATCACTCCTTTACACGCAGACCCCCCCGATTCGCTCGGCAACTGCGGTGGGCTCCGCGGCTTTTCAACCATGCTGGTGGGGAGTTTTAACGAAAGAAGAGAGAGAGGAAAAGAAGAAGAAAGGAAGAAAAGAGGCGAAAGAAAAGAAGGGGAAAAGAAGAGAAGATTACTCTCCCTCACTCCCTTACGCAAAAAAAGAAACAACGCCATCACGCACAAGAGATTCACATCAACCACCACTACATTGATCTCTAGGCACCCAGATGAACCGCCCCACTAACTATCGTTAGTGGGGGCGGGTCTCTATCTGATCAGGGGCGCTCTCTACCGGCAGTTAGTGAGCCCCCCGATTTTTGTATGGGATCCCGTGCGAGGGTGCACATCAACCGTCAACACCGCTGCCGCCTGCCTGCCGGCCGTCCATCCCATCGACGGCTTTTTTCCTTTTTTTCCCTTAGAGCTCCAGCACCAAAAAAATGCCACCGCGGCGGCGTCAAGACAACCGTAGGTAAGTATGTATTTGTTATTCGTTTGTAATGCGTCTTATGTATTGTTTGATGAGCTTGTTTTTACTCAGTCATCACGATACGAATGGGTGTGGTGTGTGGCGTGTGGTGTACGCAGCTGATTATCAGACTATCAGTCACGTACAGTCAATTGATGCATTGTCGCAATGCATGTAGCCTCTATTAGTATTAGTCAGCGCTTGTCTGACGCCACATTTAGTCCGCAGTCTGCATACCTAACTTTTGACCTCTTGTACATGTACTAGCTGAATTTGATGGGTCATTTCCTTCGTTACAGTAAGGTAAGAACAAAATTGAACTCTAAAAGTTATGATTATACTTTCTTGAGCCGTCACGATCAAAATACTTACACTCCGTTTCATTTCTACCTCCCACCAAACAATTATTACTTTTCTTTTTGACAAATTGAACACACCGTTGGCATTTGTTGGTACCCTCCACCTAGTTTCTGCAATTCTTTCGAATATAAGCTCCTACCCCACAATTTAGCCAGAGTGGTCCGTACTGACTGCAAATCGCGCATTGAAGTGTGTACTCCTTTTCAGGTGGCTGCATGGCCTGAACAAGAGCCCTACGCTTCGGGCATAGTTTATTGTTACTAATTCCAGAGCAACCAGCCATACCGCACACCCCAC
>JALLPH010000461.1:0-19333 GCA_036939855.1 Cyclotella choctawhatcheeana
CTAGTATTAGAAAGTGTACCCCCGGGGGGGGTACACTTTGTAGCACCCCACTGTAGTAGGAACACAGTGTACTTTAGAAAGTCCTATCTTTCTACCATAGCATACCCTAAGGTGCGGTGTACCGCACCACTGTCTAGTGGTGAGAGGAGGGAGAGAGAGGAGGGAAGGGGTGGGTGGGTGGGTGTGAAAAACAGAAGATTTGTTAAAAGTGAGCACGCCGACATTTACTCTGAGGGAATCTTCTCTCTAGATCTTGTAACGTTGCGCTAGCCCACATTTTTATCAACCTCAACATCACTAAGTCTCTCGCCCTTGCTCTTGCTCTTGCTCACGCTCACCCTCTCTTCATCAGAGTTGCAGTTGCAAAATGGGGAACGACGAGAAGACGCCCGCAGCTCCCGAGGCAATGAGCCCCGATAGAGGAGGCAAGAATCCACCTCTTGTTAGCTCCTCTGCAATGCCCACTAGCCCTTCTCACAATGCTCTTAGCTCAAATCCCCCACGCCCGCCTGCAATAAACGGTCACAATCGAGACATCACAGAGCATACAGCTTCATTAATGAGTCTATTCGCTCGTCCACCTTCTCCTCCAATGACGCCGATGACTCCGAATTTGCACGGTGTATCCGCATCCAATATTCGTCCTCCTCAAGTCAGTGCGAACATGTTAGATATGCCACTCATGCCGCTTTCATCAAACAACACTTTTGAGGACGAAGATCGGTTTCAACGAGTCCCTTTAATCACAAGATCAAACAACAACGGCGGAGTTACCAATACTCATGACGGCATAGACGGTTCGTTTATGGAAAATATCGACAGCTCATTGAGAGACACAGTGCGTGTCGATAATACAGATGTATCGTGGCATAACCGAGATGAGACTTTACTGGCTAAAAATCTAAGTGGGGACGGAAGAGACTCAATAGAAGGAACATTTGCGTGTACACCCACTAGAGGTAATAAGCAATCTATAGAGGACACTGCAGCAGCGTCATTGTTAGATTTGGTCACGGATCCAAATACTATTGGATCAAAGAATTACTCAACCTTCTCGATAACACCACGAAGTGAAAATTCAAGGTTGCCGTTTCTGAAAGCAATAAGTGAAAGTCACGGTAAAGGGAACGAGACAACCTTTTCTGCTGCTGCCACGGATGGGAATGATCGAAATGTCGTCAATGATGGACACCCGGAAAATCAACAATCTTTCTTCAAGAAATGCATCAACTATGTTACAAACAACTCATGCGACTCAAAGCAAATCAAATCAACTTTTATGGGAGCAATTCTATATTCATTATATGCATTAGTATTTTGCTTTGCCGAAGCATCGGCAATAACTAGACCATCACATCCAAATACAGCAGAGAGTGGATTGTTAGCGCCTATGGCGTTGATGGGTAGCGTTTCTACGTTAGTTAGCGCCCCATTGATTACTTATGCTTTGGGAGGGGACTATTCTGCCATGTATCCTTGCTTAGACATGTTCCTTGCTCCTTTTCTCGCAAAGATGGCTGGTGAGTAGACGAAGATGCAGATCAACACCTCTCAAAATCACAGAATACTCATATCGTATTGTTTTCACCTCTTGCAGCTGATGTTGATGTGGTCTTAGTACAAATGAGAAGTGATGCAACAACACCTGTACCCGATGACAAAGAAATGTTTCTGGCCACCTTTGTGGCTTTAAATGCATCTGGCATGTTGCTTTCAGGCCTTTTGTGCATATTAGCAAGCAAAGTAAAGCTTGCCAATCTAGCGGGATTTCTTCCATATCCAGTACTCTGTGGCTTTTTTTCTTCTGTTGGGATTAGCGTTTGGATGAGTTCATTTAAAGTAGATACAGGCATGGCAGTTCCAAAAGTCATTTTATCAAGAGATTGGGGACTAATACTGGCTGAATTTACAAGACACGCGCCAAGTCTTGTTGCTGGAACTGCACTCTACAATTTTGGACCCAAAAATATTTGGTATCTCATCGCCATAATTTCTTCAACAGTTTGTCTGGGTTACTTCGCATTATTCGTTACGAACCATTCGCTCGAGGAGGCCCAAGACTTGGGGTATTTTTGGAAGAGCTCTGAAGTGGTGATGGCCAATCAACCCCAAGATTTACAATTGGCGTGGGGTCGCTTCGGCCCACCAGCACCACTAGGATTATTTTTTCCAGCAACTCTGAAATATATTTGTTGGCCTGCATTCCTCAATGGATTAGATAATGTCATTGCCATGTCTATCATTTATATGCTAAGATGTTCGCTGCGTGAGTTTTTGTCTGCGGTTTATGAAATATTCAGTTATTATACATCTCTTACTCAAGCACTTTGTTCACAGATGCTGCCGCATTAAGGAAGAGCGACGGAAACATAAAAGAAATTTTAGCATCGCTCGGGCCAAAATCGAGGCAACGAAGCAACAGTGGAACACGCGAGAACGATGCAGTCTTCAAAACTTGCCAAGAATCGAAACGGTCTGCTATGTCTGTTCTTGACGTGCTGAACTGGTACGCTTACAGCCTACTTGCTCTTGTATTTTCAGGAGGTTTTGCGGTTCTCCCTACCCTTTCCTTAGGAGGCATCTTCGCCAGGATCAACGCACACACTAGACTTCCTCAGTTTGTAGGAGTGGTCGTTCTGTTCGCTTTTTATATGTCTGAGTTTCGTATGGTTAGCTATGTTCCTAAGTTCACGTTTGTAAGTATTCCTCAATTTATCTGTTTCTGATGCAACTCACAATAAACCTCATCGACCTCTCCCTTCAACTAAGTCATCATTGCTGGTTATGGCTGCTATAGACTTGATCAATACTTGGTTCATAAAATCATACAAAAAGACTACCCAGATTTACGAGTGGTTAGTTATACCATCCATAGTTGCTCTGTCGCTTCTATCAGGGATGCTTCAAGCTTTAGGACTTGGTGTTTTCATTAGTACTTTTATTTTTGTAGCACAATTCTATAGGAGTGAGTGAAAACATGATTTGATATTGGAACTCTTGATAATCTCTCACGCATCCATTTTTTGCACCTCTATCTAGGCGGGGTTGTCAAATTTGTGTCAACTGGGCTCGCTATTCGATCGAGCATTGAGAGAAATATGGATGACAATAATTGGCTTGACATGAACGGTGATTTAATTCAGGTAAGCGAACGCTACTTATGATTTTGGGGAGATGATATAACTATGGCTGTTAATCCGAATTGGTCCTTGTGAATTAGGTACTTGTACTCCAGAACTATCTGTATTTTGGGAACGCTACTTCATGCCTGCACTATATTTCCACCATGTTTGACGATTGCGATGATGGCTCCAACTATGCAATTGAATTTGAATTGCCACCAATACCAAAATATATACTGCTCGACATGAGCATCGTGACTGGCATTGATACGAGCGCTGTAGACATAATGGTGGAGATCTCTTCATTGTGTAAGGCAAATTGCTGCTGTTTGCTCATATCTGGAATACCTTCGACATTAAAGTCATCGTTGGTTGTTGGAGGTCTCACACCATCGAGGCAGAATCATCCCCATTTATTCTTTATGGACGATTTGGACTCTAGCTTGGGTAAGGCGGAAGATGATTTACTGAAAATTGTAGCTCAACGAGAAGAAAGACTCACGCAAGAAAGCAAGAGGCAAAGACACCAACGTATTACTAGTATGATTGATAATGGCATGCGTTATGCATTGAGGAAAATAGACGAGCAGCATGATCTTTCATTTTCAAGGAGTCTGGCGGAGCTCGAAAAGTATGCACTTCCCCGTGATCTTGAGCCCGGGGAGCTTCTAAACGAAACTGGCTGCGAAAGCTTGAAACGTGGCTTGTATTTCATAGAGTCGGGTTTAATCAAATGCAGTGTTGATGCATCTGCATCCCTTACCAGAGGACGTCAGCGATTAGAGTCAGGACTTATGAAAAGGAACGATATGTCTTTAAGCAAGCTGAATGCACGTTCTGGAACAGTAGCACGCCATGCAGCAGTACTCAAGAACAGCAATAAAATGAATCAGTTTGAACAAACATTTCGCCTTGGTAGGTTTGGGCCAGGATGGGTCATAGGTAGGTTTGTCCCAGGATGGGTGCTTATTTGTGTAGAGTATAGTTGAAATTCATTTAGCAATTTCAATTCACATTCATATTTCACATCGCTACCAAACACAGGGACTATATCAGAATTTACAGGGCAAGATATACCTGGGGCATACCAGTGTGTGACCCCTTGTCGAGTTCATCACCTGACCTTTGATACCATCGAAGAACTGGAGGTGGAAAAGCCAGCCTTAATTCTAAACCTCTACAAAATGCTTGCCCATCTTATGGCTCGTCGTCAAGAAATGACAATTGGGCAGCTCTCAACTTTCAAGACAATCATGAGTTCAAATGTTCAGTCCAAGCCTCCAAGTCGTAGAAGCATTATTGCTATCAACAAAACAATACAGTCATCAGTATGAGACACGTGTTGGGGTCACATGCTGGAATACAGCACACAAGTGAATTGTGATAGGCTCTCAGTATAATATAGGCTTTCAGTCAAAACCTAACCACAAAAATTTAACTCGAATTATATTCATATGCTAAGGATTGCTAAGGATTAAAAAGTAGAAAGAAACTCCCAGTTGTTAATAAGTAGTTTGCAAAATAAACTAGAGTGAATCTAATACCAATGATTGCAGAGGTTCTTTTGGGTTATACCTTTCATTCTTTTGAACTTGACCCCTTATGTTACACCTAACAAAATTACTAGTAAAATGAAGGTTGACTGTAAAATAATTCGCACGCTTATGCTCGCTATTTCTTCTTGAAGAAAAGTTACATTGGACACATTTTAGTACAAAATGAGCGTTCCATTTCTCATCTCTCACAAATATGCCTTTGAGAAGAAACCCTAACGCTTGAAACTTCTCATATGTGTATCGACGGTTCCGGAACACACAACGGAGAGGTGTCCATCTCTGAGCAAGGTCTGGTCAAGATCAAACGAGTGAAAGGTAAACTTGTGCTAGACAGCTTTAGCAGAATGAGTCAAATTCTGCTGAAATACCAGAGAGGAATGGGCAGAATTGAATAAGCTAGGTTGGTCTATGTTTTTGTGAAAGTTGGTCGTACATGGCTTGTCCATTGCCTCTGAATCTTTCAATGACGAATGATGATAGCTGTAATTGACATACGTTTTTATCTTTTTTGTACACAATTTAACACAGCTCATGAGTGCATGTATTTCTTAGTAATTGACTTCACTGTATGTGTGAGAAAAAAATGTTCTGTTTGTGTTTGATTGTTCTACAGTTGAGTGTCATTTTATTGCGCCGTAGTCAAAGACTGATTATTTGCAAGCCAGCAGATAATGTCTGATCTGACCTCCTGTTTCGAACAATCTTTCACTATCATCACATACAAAAAAGAGTACTGTAATGGCAAACTGTATTTCACTGAATTGTATTTTTGTTCAATCAGATTTCAGACGTCTAAAAGTAAAAGAACACTACAAGAGTTGCTTAAGAGAGTTTTTTGGATATGGAAGTTAAATCAAAGACACGAGTATCGCAATACTTCTTTGTGGGCCATTGTATTTTATATTGTCTGACATGTAGGGAAGGGGATGCTGCCAAATGAAGATAAGAATAAACACAATGTTTTATTGCTATTTCTAGACAAAGATAGCATTTGTAAGCATAAGCAGCAGTATAGATAACTACATTAGGAGCAGTAGCACCAGTAATGTCATGCGGACACTGTCCTTGAGCCGGTCGCCAGAAAAAAGGCAGCAAAGCTCATTTCCCTGTGAAGTGGATGATATGGAGCAAAAAGAGCAGCTACATTTCGTACCAAATTCGATTCTGATATGATATGGTAAGTATTCTTCGGAATAGTGTTTGAGACTAAACTGAGGTCATGAGGGCAAATCGTCAAAGACATCAAGGCTCTTTTTGCGAATTCAAATTTCAATTCACTGAAAAAAGAGCTTGCCTGTCTTTGTCAATGCATGTCGGCCACAATTTAGTCTCAAATACTATTCCGAAGAATACTTACCATATCAGAATCAAATTTGGTACGATATTTTGCTGCTCTTTTAGCTTCATCTAAGCTGTGCGCCCTTTTCCCTAGGTGACCGGCTCAAGGGCAGTGTCTGCATGATTATGTTTATAGGATGAATATTATGGTGGATGATGGCCAAATAAATTTGCCTTTAAAATAATAATTAAGTCCCTGATGTGTGATCCTTTAATTTATCATTTTAACCCTTGATCCTGCCCTTGCGGAGAGTGGAAAGATAATTCCTTATATCATACTCAAAATGACAGACTGGAGTAATAGAAGGATCATTTGGCTAGGTGTAGGTAGGGTCTTTTGTATTTTGTATTCTAGTGGAAATACTATCTGCCAATGCTGGTGTGCCCCTTGTCATCCTCACCTCCCAAGGAATATGGTAGGGCAGTGAATGGAATTGAAATGATACTTTGTACTGCTCTACCTCTACCACAATGAAATGAATGGGATTGACAGCAAGCACCATCTGTCTACTCATCTGCCTGGGATTGGGATTTCCTTAGAATCATCCTTTGGCCTGATGGGAAGAGTAAGCTTTGTGGTTTTGAAAAGGTAAACCAAGAGAAAAATTGACGTGGATGAATGAAAGTATCACCCCAACTGTGTGTCTCCTACATGTACTAGCTGTATGTAGTATGTCGCGGTAGACTGTGCGCGATCAGATTTGAAAAGTGTGATGCTAAACTTCTTGCGTCGTATCGTGCGTTGCTTTCTGTAGAGAGTTACGGTTACGGGTTACGGCCAGGATACATAATACCTCATAATACATCATCCCATATTATTACCAGCTTGAGTGGTTCCTACCTGTTCCTACCATAGCAGACACACCCTCCCAGCATTTGAGTAACAAGATATGGCTTCCAGAGGTCAATCCCTCCGAGTCTTCTTATGTGTCGTTTCCGTTTTAATCTACCTACCTTACTTTTATCTACCACCTGGTCTCGATACCATGGATAAAGTAGATACGAAATTGCAACAAACAGTGATGAGAGTCCCATTCATTGGTGAGAAATCTCAATTGTGTACAGCAGAGCAGAGGCGCAAGATTGCAGAGAAATTATTGTTAACAGAGGACCAAGATAAAGATGTGGACACATTGCCTCCTCGGTACAACAATGAGCGGTTGCAACATTGGTTTAGATGTCCCACGGCTTCTTGGATTCAGAAATTTTATGCCAACGAGACTGACATTGGAAGTACTGACTTCTTGGGCATTAGTGTAGGCTGTAATAAAGGGCATGATGCTATTCGTACAGCAAGAATGGGCTTGTCTGATCCAACAATTGATGGTAACCAATGGAGAGAAGAGTTTCACGTTGATAACAATAAGGCGCTATGCTCCCAAGATAAAGCTGATCAGGCCAAGGTGAACTCTCAGCAGAGAAAAGGTGAGATGCATTGTATCGAACCACTTCCGGGCACATTTTCAGAGCTACAGCGTGTTGGTGATAAGCTTGGCCTCACGAGTAAAGGATTGGTGTTCACCCATGCTGCAATTTCATCTACTAGTGGTGCGCTTTTTTTTCCTAATGTCAGTTCTGGAATGGAACGTTATGGTATCGATCGCTGTGAATCAATTGTAGAATCTCGTCGGTTAAAATGCGTAGCAGTTCCTGTTTTCTCTCTTGAAGATTATGTTGACAAATACGTGAAAAGTAGAGGTCTAATCAATATTCTGCAGGTTGATGTGGAAGGGTACGACTTTGATGTTTTGTTTGGTGCTAGCGCAGTGCTAGATAGGACACTTTATCTTGAGTTTGAATTTCACAAGGTTGGCAATTGGGGCAATCTTCATTTGCTAGATGCAGTGAGACTTTTGGATGGCAAAGGTTTCACATGTTATTGGGCAGGAAAAGACATGCTTTGGCGACTATCTGGATGTTACTTTGAACATTACAATCACTTTCATGGTTGGTCGAATATTGCCTGTGTGCATAGATCACAGAAAAAATTGCATGGGATAATGGAGAAGGTTTTTACGGATCTTTTAGAAGAATGACAGCACAGAATAATTGTCCCTCCTATCTGTGCATGTGGCCAGGGCTGGGTTTAAGTTTAAGCCTGATTTGATGAGACAAATAGGTGATTAACGAAGCGGAATTATCGGGAGCGATGCACATCGGCAGGTTGCTGATGAGATTGGGGATGTTTGAAGGTTTGTGGTTTGATTAAATAATGCCGATATCCTATTTTTTGTCGGGCGTTCCATACAGAGGGTTTTCGCGTTCATACACCGAGTTCTAGATACGGTAGAGTAGACTGCAGTACCTACAAAAAACTAAAACTAAAACTTGATCATCAACATGAAACTTCTTTTATTATTGGTTCTCTCGGCACTATTGCTTTTCACAGAGGCAAGCCGATACGCCGACTACGACTACGATTTAACCACCCCTCAATTCACACCAGACGGACGTCTCCTTCAAGTAGAATATGCACTGAATGCATGTGTACGACAGGGGAGCAATCCAATATTGAGCGTGGGCTTTTGTGATGGAGACGATGTAATGTTAGTCATGGCAACTGTTTCCTCTACTCAGGTGATGAGCGATAATGATGATAGTGATGGTGCAGCTAGAGAAATGAATCGAAGAGCGCAATATAGGATTATTGAAGTTCCAGTGTCTTCAATTTATAATCAATTCAAGTCAACACGACAGGATGATGTATCAGCAATCACCACATCTACAATGTTGGTCGGACTTTCTGGTCATTTATCTGATGCTACATCGTTGCTACAAACAATTTACTCTCAGCTGGAAGAAGAGCAGAGTGTATTTGGTTGGCACCGTCTTGGCGTCACTCCGACAGGTCACGTTGCCAACACCATTACACCATTGCAATTAAAAACTACTGAAACTACCGCACGATTAGCCCGTGCGGTGGCTGATCAATGTCAGAAACATGCATTTGGTGGTGGCTTACGTCCTATTGGTGCTTCATTGATACTTTGTGCTGTTGATATGGAATGGCATCGACGAGGAGTGGCAATGTGCAAAACTGATCCTAGTGGTGGCTTGCAAAGTCAGATTTCGAGTACAAATGACAACGAAATGATTTTACCACAAGTCATGATATCTGGAGGCGCATCCAAGTCTCAGTTTACACTGAACTCCTTGATTGAATCTAAACTGAAAGATCTGCATCAAGGTGGCAAAATGAGCTCTGGGAGGATGACCAGGAAAGTGCTGCAATCCACTGTCTCTTCATTAGCAGAAGAGTGGAGAGGTAGGCAAGACATAGCCTCAAACATTTCGAGAACACAACATCCAGTTTTGCCTCTGATGGAGGTTGTAATTGTTTCTTCCAAGATGGGTAATTTTCGACTGTCAGAGAGTGAGATATCAGCTTTGCTGAATAGCAATTAAGATTAAGCATTGTTATTGTTACATTATCAAATATCATATCACCATTGCCTTGGATTAACCTGAATAACCACATCACCCTCTTTCATACCATAACCGGCCCAACTTTTACAAGCCAATCTCCAACGTGGTGTATCTTCCATCATCTTCTTTTCGTTGGCCTTAGCTGGACTGAGTAACTCTCCACCTCGCAATACTGCTACAGCACATGTTCGACAAAGTCCTCCACTGCCACAGTTACCACTACCTGTCGGTTTCCCGTCGTACCTCTGAGCTAAGGGATCGTTTAGCTTGATACCGCGTTGGAGCATTGCCATGCGTAGATTATCGCCTGGTTGAAGTGTGATCATTTCTGGTGGGAGATTTTGTGATGGAGGATATTGCAATTGTATGTTGATTTTGGGACGGCGTCGCAATCGCTTGAGTGTCAAGACAACTGTTGCCGAATCTATCTTTTCTCGATTATTCAGTGGATCCAGGAGACCAACTAATTTATTTACCATAGCATCATATCCCAAGCATTCTGTTTGTACAGATGAAACGTCCATTTCGTCAGCTTCATTGTTGCGTCTTCGTAACAGTAAGTCCGCGGATGCAATAGAATCGCCATACATAATTGTTTCGCCTTGTCCGTTTGTGCTATTCTTGCATGCCTTTTCAGCATTACCACCCGCGACTAACCCATTGACAATTACAAGACCCAATCCATCATCTCTTCCACCTTCCAGTTCTAACAGCTCTATACCCAACCCTATATTCCCCTCATTAATGAACAGTGGTACCTCAGCAGTTATGGTATCAACATAGTGATCTCGTTTATTCTTTGGTGTCAGTTCGATATCAGTCGTATCCTCCAACGATTTGGCTGTTCGTACGACAAATCGTGCCGACCATCCATCCATCAGTTCAGACGGTGAAAGATTATATGATTGTAGAGTTGCAGGCGAGACAGGGCCTAAAAGTTCTTTTATGTTAGCCTGCTGCTCGTATAATTTTGTGATTGGAGCTGTTAGTGTTTGTAAAAAATGTGTTGTGAATGCTGTGACTTCACGTGCCATTAGCACCACGATCAAGCATGATTTGATCATGTCAGTTACAGTTGAAAACGACCATAATGAAAACTTGAAGACACTTGATTTGTAACGCAGGTGCTTTGGGAGATTGATACTATTTTCTATTTTCCATTGTGTGCCGGTTGGCGGCGTCCGTGTTGTACATGGTAGAGGTAGAAGATTGACATGTGGCGTCCGTAGAGCGAATGAAGGAGTCTTTGAAGCTGACGTCACGGCAATATCTTAGATTGGCTTTACACCCAAATAAGAATATTTAATGTATCTTTACTGGTTTCAAAGAATTGGGTGCAAATCCATTTGACACCTGCAGGTGAGATGAGAGAGTTCAGAGTTTATGGTATGGTAGTTCTTCATCTCTGCGTTGTGGGGAAGAGAAAGATTCAGGAAAAATAAAAAATCTTACAGGTACGAAAGTATAAAATGAACTATACAACCTATAAATTTCTGTAGCATTTTCAGTTAGTTCTTCCTCACTCTTCTTTTATTGATCAAACCCGCCCATCATACCTCGCTCTACTAACTCGCATCCACGATGAACCGCTGCTACCTCTTTCTAACAATCTGCCTAACCATGGCAACATCAATCACCTCCTTCATTTCTCCATCTCCCGCTCATTGCACATCATCCTTAAAGATGGCACTTGATACACCAATCATCATTTCCGAGTCCCCATCAACAACCATCACCTCCACCTCAACATCACTCAGTCAAGGAATTTCGAACTATCTATCAGATGAATCAACAATTATGTCCTCTTCTCAAGTAATTTCGCTGAAAGATCGTCCTCCCCCACCAACAGCGGAGGAAATTGCGGCAAAGAAACGAACCTTTAATTTGTGGTTTTGGGGTGGAGGGTTTGTGGCTCCATTCTTGGCTACGTTTTATTACTTTGGTTTCAAGTTTTGGGAGCGGTAAACTGCTTGGTAGTGTGACGGGGACGTGTTTTTATGTGATTCGACCAAATAGAGGTGAAGGGTGTGATGTTTGTGATGCACCTTGCAAGGCAGAGCTAAACGAATTGATGTCTGGAATCGCTATAAGAAAAACTGAATCAGTTCTTGAATACCACACAATGCAGATTTCTGCTGATGGTGCTAACAAAAACGGGGGGAAGTTAAGTTTTGATGGATTGGGACGATATGCAATTGAAAATGATAACGATATTGTAACAATTAATTGGGCCTCTAGTTTATTTTCTACTTTCAGAAGTTCCCCTTGGCTGTTGAATGAAAACACAGAGAGAAATTGTTTGTGTCCTTGAGCACAACCACCAACCACCCGCTTTCTTGTGTCTTCATTGGGCCTTTTCTTTTTTAAACAAATTAAAAAAAGATTGAAAAACTTGGAGGTTTTTGGGGCACTTCGGGCTGCCATTTTTCTTTTCGAGTGAGGACGTGTTCGTGTGGTTGAAAATGAAGTACTCCCAAGGTTCCGTCGTCTTGGCACTGGGAGCCTCCTTGTTGGGCGCGGCACACGCAGAATGCCCAAATGCTTGTTCGGGACACGGCCAATGTGGTCCGCACGATATGTGTTCTTGTGACAGAAATTGGCAGGGCTCTGATTGCTCACTGAGTGAGTAGTTTAATCGAATACGTCGTTGAAAGCTCTTTGCTCTTTCTCCTCTAACATCACGTAAATAACGACTTATTTAGGAACTTGTCCATTTGGTAAAGCTCACGTTGACACTCCCAAGGGAGATCTTGATGCCTCTCTTTCAGTTGGTGACAGTAGTACCATCGTTGCGACTGATTCCACTGTGTACCCCTTTGGAACAACGGAAGGATTTCCCTTGATGGCCGATACTGCTGGTGTCATTATTGACAACACCGGTCACGATTACGCCGAGTGCTCCAACAAGGGTCTATGCGATCGCACTCGAGGACAATGCGAATGTCTTCCAGGATATGACGGGCATGCCTGCCAACGTGCCTCTTGTCCAACGGACGCCAAGACCGTAACACCAGGCAGTGGTAAGCTTGGGACGAGTAACACTCAATGGAAATCTTTCACTGGTGCGAGTGCATTCTTTGGAAACAGTAGAATGTCTGCTGTCCCTCTGAGAAATCAATGCTCCGGTCATGGCACTTGCATGCCTCTGGAACAGCTAGCCTTTTTAGATAACAACAACATTTACGATCTTTGGGATAAGGACGTGAGTATGGGATGCAAGTGTGATCCTGGGTAAGTCTGAGTTGTTGATTTCTTTTCAGTATATGATGCATTGTAATGAATACGGATCTAACATAATCGCTGCTTCCAATCTTCAAGATATGTCGGTGCCGACTGCACTGACAGAGTGTGCATTAGTGGAGTCGATCCTCTTTACACCGATGACACGACCGCCCAAGTCACTCATACCACAGTTCGAATCGAATCCAGTGCGAACAGTGCACTCTCGGGAAAGTACGCCGTCAAGTTCTGGGACATAACGGGCGAAGATTGGATCACAAAGTCGATTCCCATTTCAGGAACGGGTGTGATTGGCTCGACAAACCATTGCGATGCCGTTACGGAGGCTTTGTTGGAGCTTCCTGGCGGAGTGATTCCCTCTATCGATTGTGATTGGGCTGCCATCGACACAAACAGAGGAGTCGAATACACCTTGACATTTACTGGGAATCCTGGCCACCTCCGTCAAATCGAATTGGACTTGTACCTCGATGGATCGCGCGAGAGTGTTGAGGTCTCATCTGGAACTCTTTCGACTACTGTCTACCAAAAGGTTGTTGGGGATTCCACGGATTACTTCCTCGACAGATGTGAAGGACTTACTGTCAAGATCCTTGCCGACTCTGCTGACGGCGACAATTCTTGGAATGCCGATGTCAGGCCTGGCTCACTTGGTTACATCTCCGGCCCGAGTGGTCCTTTGACTGCTGCCGAAAAGAAGGTTCTCAAGAGATGCCTGAGCGACTCTGATTGGGATTACGAAAACAATGTGGAGGTTACCAACTGGGACACTGGGGCCAACAAAGAGACGGATGGAAATGGATCTTACAATATGATTGGCGCCTTTCCCCACGCCATGAAGGTTGTACCCATCGAGTCATCTCCTGGATACAGCATTCATACTCCTGGCTCTTATCACCTCGTATGGTACGACGAAGCCGCCACCAACAAGGAGTTCCGTGTTGCCAACCTTAACAGTGAGGCCAACATTGTCTCAGAAGCAACGGAGATGTATGTCTACACTACCAAGGGCACTGTTCAGCAGATGGGTTATGGAGATGAATCACCCATTGGTGACAATCCGTCTGCGATTGCTGACAATACTGCTGGAGGACTCTCAAGCGAACGCATTGTTGGATACTTTGACAAGGGGAGTAACAGGATTTACACCAACTACGATACAAGCTGCAAGAATAACCCCGAAAGTCCCGCCCGTAGGAATCACGTCTGCGTCAACAAGGGAGACAAGCTGTTTGTGGTCGACTCTTGCTGGGGTAGAGGAGACAAGGGAGCCGGAACCGCCAATCCCATCTTTGGTGGTCCCGATCTTAACGAATGTGCCGATAGCACTGTCCCCAACAAGAATTCCGGAAACATTTACACCGTCACAAAGGTATGTTGTGTTATCATCGATTGCATTTTGTTGCGAGTTTATTGTATTCACACCCCATCTACTTGATACGCGAACGATATCAGGTGCACACTGTTCCAATAGGATCCAACTCAACCACAACCCCGTTCACAACCACAGACATTGTTGCCGATCCCTCTGCCAAGCACAGCGTTGATACTAACATCATTGAGGTTAGCGCGAGCTTTGGATGGACTGGATTGGAGGGAGATCCTGAGAATTCTGGTCTAAGTCCTGCCGATGACACTGTTTGGTCCGACAACACTGGTGTTGTCATCCTCTTCCACTTTACTCCTCACAGAGAAGGAACATTTCAGTATGTCTCCATGTGCTCAAATCGAGGTCACTGTAACAAGGATAACGGAGTTTGCGAATGCTTTGATGGATACACGGGTCTGGGTAAGCACATCATTGTTTGATTCATGAAGCCACCTTGTCAAACTCTCACCTCTATAATTTCAGACTGCTCCGAGCAAAATGTTCTAGCGAAACGACCCGTCAAGACCGAGGAAAAGACAACCAAGAAATAGATTTGTGCACAAATAGAAGAAAGCAGCCGCGAGAATTTGAGCTGGTGCAAACCGATAACTCTCTCTCTATATACTTTCAATGTAAACGTAGAGCAAATATTTCAGGACCTCACAGCCATAATATAATAGAAATTGTCTTATAGATCGGAACAATGCATATCGCCAATGCTAATTTCGCTCAACGTCTACCGCTAAACATTGTCGCTATGAGATAATCATGCCTCTCAAGACCGCTGGGAAGAAATGAGAGCGGCGACCAGCAAGGAATTGTCGTCAATGATCATCGCCTTGCAAACAGCTGGTTTTACTAATAGCAAAGTTCAACGGCTATTGTCTCATCTTGAAGGTATTCCTGGCCCAGTTCATCATGCTTTTCCATCACGAGGGCTATTAGATCATCTTCAGCGGAATCCTCATTCAATTCCTTCCTCTGATCAGACCAAAAAATTGACGCTTGAACTCACTGAATATGTATCTGGATCAATTGAAAGAAAAAATTCATTGATACTAGATTTACGATCTTGCCTCTCATTGGACCTTTTCAATGCCGCAAAACAAGCATTCGGCACCTGTACTATCGCTGCGAGTCAAAGACTCATACTGTCTTTTCAATATCTCTGTGCAATCGATTACAGAAAGACATTTCTTGCGCAGCAGAGAGAGGGTCATAGATCTGGGAGATATAAAGAGACTTCCTGGTCCGAACGAAAAAATAAAGAACATGATCAACTCACTGCGAAGCGACGTCGTGATTCTAGAGACGAAATGTTCCAGCGACAAGTCACCAAGCGACAGAAGTTTCAAAATGATCCCTCAAAACGCCGTCTAACTACANACAAACCTTGGGAATGTACGGCATTCCATCAACTGTTACAGATTCTTTGTGATCCGAATCTGGAAGGTCACAAAATCATGGTGTTAGCAACCGACCTATTCAGGTACACTTTGATTCCTGAGGACAGAGAACGTATGGAAGACATGGCTAGACGTATCGTTCCGGACTGTATTTTGACGGCCATTCCATGTTTATTCACAGACAGAGCTCAATTGCATCGCATTCGCTATGGATGCTACTTGAGGCATGCTAAATTGAGTAAAATCGCTTCTCACAGAGATGTGACAAAGTCGCTGGAATCAATGAACCAATACGACGAGCTACAGGGAGATGTATTTGATTCAGCGAGCATAATGAGAAGAGAATTGGACTCTTATACACTTCGGCGTATTGGTCGCGCTGCAGGAGACGACATCTTCCCTAGTGCTGTTGTCAATTACTTTGGTCGCATGTTTACGGAAAGATACAATGGATTGCCTTCCCGTAATGAACGTAAATATCAAGATGCCCTTGTTGAGTTAAACACCGCAGCGGAAAAGCTGAGACCACTCATACCGTCTAAGATTCGTTCGAAGATAATGGCACATTACGGACGGGGATCCACTAGTCTATCTTGCTCTTTCAGTGACAAGGTGGCTAACGCAGTTGAGCTCATGGGTGAATATGGGGCACGACTGTCACCTTGTCAGGTGACGAATGGGCTACAATCGATCGAAATTGCCCACAACCAATCCGTTCTCAGTTCCAATGACTTCGTCATCTTCTTTGATTATGCGACAGGAAGACAACAGATTTGCAAGAAAGGACTGATGGGCTTCCTCCTCTACAATCTTCTCTATGACAACAAATTTGCAGTGGTGAATGAGCTCAGTCGCTTGGGATCAGATCCACGTTACGTAAAATTTATTCTGGACTTACTCAAATTACGTGGCAAAATTGTCGTGGTTTCGGCTCAGATGAACTATGCTAATGAAGATGTAATTGAAATGGAATCTCATCGTAAAATCTCTCAAGCGTTGATCGAAGGAGAGCGAATTGCTGCAGAGGAAGAACTGATCGAATCCATTGAGGACCCAAACCTCATGCAACTGCAAGAAATCATTGCTAAGATTGGACGGCATCTACCACGCAGAGAAGATTACGAGGAGTTGAAAAGAGTGATGGTGGTCCCGCATAATGAGCGTAGAATGTTTTCAGAGAAGGAATTGGCTGTATTCAAACCCAAGCCACTCTCTGGCAACTTCACTAATATGAGAGTTACTCGCCAAACTCAATCGACAAGGGTTGCTCCTACATCTTCTCATCAAACTGGAGTGATTCCAACTGTTCAGCAGAACGGAATGTCTGCTAGTAAATATCAAAGATCCGACATGAATGAGCAGAATAATCCTGAGTATTCGCATCAAGTTGACATTATTTCAACCAAGTGTACAATGAAATTTGTTATCGAGACATCAAAGGTTGGATTGTTGATTGGCAAAAATGGATCCAATATCAAGAAGATTGAAAGCATGTCATCCTGTAGGATCTCTGTTCATGGAAAGTCATACAAATATGGTGGTTACAGCAGCGCTACAATTATTGGAAATGAAGATCAATGCAACAGAGCAAAGGAAATGATAAATGCGCTTGTCAGAGAATGCAGAATTGGAATGTTCTATGTACATCATTGACTCTGTTGGTAACATGTACAACTTTAGAATGAGAATAAATTCCATATAAATATTTAGCATTACCCGCATAACGAATGAACTCAACTTCTTACACCTACATCTCTGAGCGACAAATGGTCGGCGATGAGAGTCTTGGATTGATCTAGCCATTTCAAGTACTAAGCTGCTGGATAAACTCATCTAGCTCCTCAGTATGCCCCCCTGTGTATAGAGACGAGAGTTACATAAAAGCTTTACTCAACAACAATATCATTCATTCTTAACTTACCCGTAGCAGTGCCTTTTGGCAGAGAGTCTGGTCTCTCTAGATCAAGAATCAACACGATGCGCTCATCTTCACCATAACAAAATGCACGATGGTTTCGACTGTCATCAAAGACAACCACAACACCTTCTTCGTGAGTTTCAACACTGAAGTAAAACAAGAGAAGTGTTGCATGTATATAGTGCGAGCATCATTGAAAAAAATTGAGCGGCAAAATGACTCACCAACCATCTACCCAAGTACCACAGCTCCCTCCTGGAGGAACAACCAAAGGTATATGCACACGGAATACATGATTCGCCAGATCCGACCATCCAGTGTGAGTCCCAAGTGTAGTTCGTTTATCTAAACGTGAAAATAATGCGGTTCGTAACTTTGGTCCAATATTCTTTAGCAAGGCAGTGGTCTTTGGCACAAATGAACAAGTCTTTTCAATGAATATACGCTGAGATACATCGTTGGCTGGGAAGGTATGACATAGAGGAAATACAGTCCACGCAGCATAGGGATTGTTATCATCTTCTTCTGTAGATGATGAGTAGTGATTACGTTCTGGCCATGCTGTCCATTGTGGTATTCTTGTTGCCTCTTGTTTTATCTGATCTATATTCATCAAGACTGCATCAAGTATATCGCCATATTCTTGTTCATATGAGATGTAGGGAGGAGATATCATGCGATGCTTTATGAGTTTTTGCATAGCTGTTTCCCGATCACTCTCATCTGAAGTAGCATCGGGTTGCAATTGAACATATCTTTCCCACAGACATCCTTGGTAAACAGTATTGTCCACTATTAGTGGAGTAGATTTTGAATCAGATTTGTTTGGTTCTTGTACAGACAGCATACCGCGAGCAGGAAGATGCCTAAAAACAAACAGCGTCGTGTCTGAAATTGTCTCACTTTGAAAGAATTTCAACATTGACCCATCAAGGCATTTGTCATCACTTTTGTCACTTGGAACTCCTAGTTTAGATATTGAATGCAAATAGTAACTAGGTGCTGCGTCCCCGGTACGAAAATTAATGAGCTCATTCAATTCTCCTTCTTCCAGCTTTCCCCAATGGTGGTCACTTCGACCGGGTAAAGTGGAATTATTTACCAGCACAGCTACAGCTTTGTCGTGACTGCACGATGATTGGCCATACCACGGTGAAGCACAATGTAGTCCAGATTGGCATGTCAGTATAGATCTCAACAAATGAAAGACTTTTCCAGGAGTATCGAAGCTTGGGTATGAAGTAGAATTTTGCTCCCTTTCGGTTTGCAGCCTGGTTAGGTTAATAATCTTCAATTCTTTTTCTGTGGAAGTTGAGTTACAATCATCGCACATAATTTTCCTCCGGGTCCAGTCTCTCCCTGGGTGTTCACAACAGCACCCGATGCCGTTATGTTTGTATGGTTCAAGTATATTCACATGAACCAAAGCATCAGGATCCGAGAAACCGAAGATTTGATCGTTGTTTTCAGCACAGTGGCAATGGAGCAGTATTGCATCATCACTCTCAAATATCTGCACTGCATCTTCGTCTACTGTGCGTGCACATACTGCCTTCTCCAAAGCTGACGGTGAGCATCTACTAGATTCAGTTTTCATCAAAGCGAATGACGCTTGGTCTGGGTCTGTGGATGCGGACGAAGTAAAACTAATGCAGATCATGAGTCATGAGATCACCAGTTCTTGATGTTGTTGTGGTTTATGTTTGCGTGGTGTTTGGATATCGGGTCTGCGGTTGGTGCGGTTGCAAGTTGCAAGAGGTTGCAAGGTTCTGGCCGTTTGGGGGTAATAGGCTTGACCTAGATATCAAATTTTCTCTGTATTGTCATCCGGTACTTCTTAGCATACAACTGTTAAATAACCTTAAATAGCTGTTGCATTTCGTTTCGGATAGGTGGAGCCTTACGTGATGCAACAATTTACAGTTTTTGGGCTTACAGGAGCTAGGATACCTTTTAAT
>JALLPH010000462.1:0-19149 GCA_036939855.1 Cyclotella choctawhatcheeana
ACCATTCATTATACTTGTAATGAGACATTGGAACAGTCCAGCTGAAGTGAATTGTAAATCTCTTATGTATCCAGCTTGTGATTTCAGATGTGAGAGTTGTTTTGAAGCCAATAAACAGTTTCCTTATCCATGGTCAGATTCTCTATAGTTGCAATACTTCAGAAGGTTCTGGCTAATTTGTTTGAGTTATGGAGATGGTCTTGATGCAAGCGGATTAAAGGAAGATGATGCATACCTTGTTGAGTTTCTTTTAGTAGCATTCTTGAAGCCTCTCAAGAGAGGGAATAGTGAAGGCGAGTCAAAATACACATCACAAGGACATCGTTCAGAAGCACCATTCATGCTTCAATTCTATGACATTTGTTGAGAAATCTTCCATAGTGAAGCTCTCTACCAACCTGGACTTGTTAGATCCAAAAAATGGCGCTACTTGCGTGATTCTTCCGGATGGTGTTGCTATTTTATCATGTGTTGAAGGAGGCAAAAAGAAGGTTGTTCCCATTGAATGTAAATCTCGCTGCGCTCCTTGCACCTTTGACAAAGATAGGCATGTTCCTCCCAAAATGACTGAAAAGCAACCAAAATATTTCACAGTTGATATGCCTGTCCTCAATAAGAAGGGTGGTTTAACAACAGAGGGTGATGGAACTTTAAAAAAAGTTCGAAAATGCGGAATGTGGACATGTTATCACTCGGCCCACATTAAAGGATGGAGGAAGTTTACTCAAACAAATCAATCAATTCTTGTGACAGCAGGAACTAACAAAAGGCCTTGTACAAGGCATTCAATTGGTTGATGATTCGATAATGGATGGTCCAGCATGGATACTACAAGTGGGGATTCATTCACATTTTCATGTTACATAACAAACATAACCAAAGAATTCAATGCGAAACGGTCATGTCCAACTATTCTAAGCTTATATTATGCATTAAACAGCAAATTCTGATATGAAAAGTCACTTGGATCAAGTAAAGCGGCCTGAAGGTATTGTATATGAAAGCATTTTAATTTATTAGAGGCGTTTACTAGTAAAAGTACTAACAAAATTCAAAATGCAAGGCTGTAGGCTACAGAAGGCCAAAATAGACCATTCCAAGACTGTAGCACTTGTCAGACAGGTAATTCTGATGTGTTTAGGCACTTGAATTGACCCGAAAGGACAAAAGACTGAGATCATCCCAATATGGGATGATTTCGAATTTTTTGCTTCAAAAATCTGACCATGGATATTATATTTCAGGAAGAGTTATGCATTTATTGTACTATGTATTGATATCCATCGAAGACAGAGCTTTGATAGATTTTGCTCCCCAAATTTTTTTCACAACTGTACAAAACTGTAATCAAATTTTCCTCTGAATTGTCTTCCTTCAGCTTCATCAATGCATCACTTATGTGCGGATGTACCTTTTTATCTGTTCTGAGAACAGCGTCCAAGACTAAGTGTATTGTTAGCCGTCCAACAACGGAAGTATTTTTTGATAAAAGAAAGACTAATACTATTGCAGACAATAAAACTTCCTCCCTTTCCCAACTGTAATGAAGTATATTAGTGATGCATTGCTTTCTTGATGCAAGCACGCGCTTTTCATTTTTCTTGTCGAGTGTAGCAAATGGGATGCCAACTAATGACAGACATGATTCACTCAACTGATTGATAAATGCATTCAAGTTATGCTGATCGCTATCGTCCAATGAGAAATAAGTCCACATCTTGACCAGACTTGATCCAACACTGGGCGGGAATAAAGTCTTTAGATAAGCGAGTGGCTTTCTATTTTCCCCATTTTCATCTTCCTTGCAATTCAATGAGATACACGGAAAAGCCAAAGTACCAAAATCAATTGCGTCACAAAATCCATGCTCTTGAGGTGGTAATCCTGCGTTTTTGCAGTCAAAGATCAACGTATTCTTCGCTGTCTCAGATATTGCATGCTTGAATAAGCAATACTCAGTGATACGCCTGGCAAGACAACTCCCACAACTCATAAGTAGCTCATTTTCTGTCTTGGCAATCTCAGTTTTCGAAGCAGTCTTGATGCGACTATCTACAGTCTGAAGGCCTTTTGCAAAGATTTGCAGCAAGTAACACATATCTCTAAACGACGTCTCGAATGCATCTCCTGTATTCTTTGCTTTTGCAGCTCCCTCAATCATTGAATTAGCATTGACTTTGTGGTGGATTGACAATGTCTCAGCTCGAATTGCACTTAAACACATAGCTTGTAGTGATGACAGGTCGAAAGCACGTCGGCAGAATTCAATAAGTGGACCATCATTGGTAGGATTTTCAGGAGTCCACAAAAGCTCGCCGAATGTCATTTCGCGTTGAATATCTGACAAGTCAGGAAATATTCCGGACACCCCATTTACAACTTCAATCAGCGGAATAATGTAATCATCAGCTGAGTTAAATTGTTTATACGCCACATCCTTTGCTGTTTTCATCGCGTAATCTTCGATTAGAGTCGGCAACAGTTTCCTAGCTTGATCAAGCATAGATGCACAGAAGAAAAAAGCCATTTCACATTGGGCAAATGCAATACCTTTGCAGTATTCATCATGCAGGTGATCACCTCGACTCTTCAATTGATCAACAAGCACGTCTTTGACAATTGTAATCAAGTCATCTTCACAGGATCCAAATTCTTCAGGCAGCAACGCTTTTAGGTCTACAAATGACTTGTTTAGAATTGATAACTGAATGGCATCTTCGAGAGGCAGACACAGTTGATTTGGATTGATGATTGAACTTTTGAGTAGCAGAGCTGAGTTTGGCTGTTGAGGACGAAATTATTGTGAGGAAAACCCATACTGGTACAAATAAATTCCGAATGCTCTGCAAGTACCATACTCACAAAAGACTCCTTCACAAGCTGTTCCATTCGAATTTTGGTCAACCCTAGTCCAATGCACTTCTTTTCACTGATAAACCCATTTGCACGAAAGAAGGATTCGACATTTTTCTTCTGTGTAGTTGCGTAAATTGTTGGTGTGTACGTTGAGTGGTGTAATGTGCCATCGATTTTAGATGTCTCACAGAGATTACCAACCAGGGACAGAATTCCTGGGCAGCTTGATTCTGAAAACAACAATTCAAGCTGGTGAATAATCAAACATGAGAACACCTCATGTTAGTGCTGTGTGAAATATTTTTACAAGAGTTCCTTACCTTCACAGGAGTAGTGACCCCACAAAGTGCACTAATTATTTGTTTCTTTAAGAGCTCTTCCTGCACGTTCAAGATCTGTTTGTTTGCGACAGCCACAAGCTGCCCGGTTGATTGATCAGTAACTAAAACTGCAGACGAATCCAAGCCCCAACTATCCTTATTAACAAACAACTCATGTAACAACTTTGTGACATCACTCACAGAGATTTCAATTACACTTGAAAGATATTGCATAGAGATGCCACCAGATGCGTAAGGACTACTTATATGTGTTTTGTGAACTTCAGCCATGGCTTCCAAAGTAGGATATTGGCTGTCAAGCGAGCAGCAATGGAAATTAATAATCTGCACAATCCTCTCAAATAAATAGTTCCTTACTGCATACCCATTCTCGTGATGGCCAAATCCTATACGAACCTCCACATTAACAATTGGTTCGGCCCTGCTATTGGCATTGCATAGTGAATCTCCCACACATTTTACCTGCTGATCCGATAGACCAAGGAATTTACCAATATCTACTATAGACATTTTACCATCCGAATAGATACGCAATACATTTATGAACTCCTTCTGTAATTGAGAGAGGGAGTAGATTGCCGGGCCATCATGAATTGGCGAGGCTTCGAAAAAGAGCTCGGTTGAAGTGGAAGAGTTCGCTCCGTCTCGTTGACAAAGAAACGGAGGTGGTTGATCATTCGAATCAGACGTGTGGCTTGCTAGACGAGAGAGGATCTCCCATGTGAGCTCTGGTGACATGACGATGTTGAATATGTTGTGTGATGAGTGATGAATGATGAAAGATATGAGATCTGATAGATGATAGAGGGGAGATAGATGACGAGGGGAGGGGTTGATGTGGGTAGATATTTAAAGGTAAGATTTGGTAAGATACTAAAAGTAAAGTTCCCACACAGTATCGAATATAAAGTTACCTTTATTTAGTGTTAAGAACTCAACCATCACCTACCTTCAACCTCCTTCAACGACGACGACAAACGACGAAGACAAACCTAGGTAGATAGACAAACCACAAACGACTCTCAATCTCTTGCATTCGCTTTCACTCTAAAATATGTTGTTAGAATCATGAGATTGATAACACACGTAATAATAGCAATCGAATTTTGTCTAGCAACAGCATGGCACATATCTCCGCTGCACAAAATCCATCGATGGCACCTCCTTGTTGGCTACATACATAAATCTTCCTCTCTTTTTCTATCAAGTGAACACAATGAATGCAGTGAAACTGAAACTCCCAACAAGACATTGGTACGTAAACCAGAGGACGGTGATATTCTAACATTCACACTGCATCGATTTGAAGCAAGGAACAATGAAGAGATTTATCCTCCTTTTGATACATCTGGGAGGCTTCAATTGGTGCTGAATGGAGGCCATTATTTGCCATCATTGCTCTCACTGCTTTCTACAATGCATGAAGGAGAAACAGTAACCTCCGCAACCATTGACGCAGGATTTGGTTCCTACAACCCCGACTTGAAGATTACCATTCCAACTTCCCAAATTGGTGATGTTGATACTTCATTAGTCAAAATAGGAACAAGACTAGCTTTTGGCGAAACTGAGTGTAGAATTGTTTCAATGACTGACGATGAGTGGGTATGTGATGCCAATCATGTTTTGGCTGGGGCTGAGTATGAAGTTGATGTGACATTGGAGAGCTTGGAGGAAGGTATCAAAAATTGGGGGTTCGTTGAGGACAATATCAATCGAAAATACAGAGTTGCGACATTTGCATTGGGTTGCTTTTGGGGTGGAGGTATGTCAACTGTCTCTTTGCAATTCGTTGAATACCATAGTGAAGTGTATCTGCAATTCTTTCGAAATTATTTACCATAGATGAAAGATGAACTCATTATTTTCCTCTATCAATTGAAATCAATCAACAGAGCTAGCATACCAAAGAATGCCAGGAGTCATCTCTACTCATGTCGGATACACGCAGGGTAATGTCACTAATCCAACCTACGAAGAAGTATGCACAGGCAAAACAGGACACACAGAAGCCATTCGAGTGGTCTACGACCCAACAGTGGTTACTTATCATAACCTAGTTCAACTGGGTTTGGATCGACTCGGGGATAATATCTACAAATTGAATCAAGTTGGCAATGACCGAGGCACTCAGTACAGACATGGGATATATTACCACAATAATGAGCAAAAAGACATAGCGCTAAAATTGCTCGCTGATCAAGATATCAGTGGCGGAAAAGAGATAATGACAGAAGTTAAGCAGGTTGCAGATTTCTACGTGGCCGAGGGTTACCACCAGCAGTATTTGATGAAGGGTGGACAGAGCGCAAAGAAGGGAGCTGGTGAGACCATTCGATGCTATGGTTGAGATGGTTCAAGACCTCTACCAATCCTGTGATGACCTTTATATTAAAGAACTCTCCTACCCCGAGGAAAACAAAATAATCTTACTCAATGTTAGAGTACTAACCTCAGTCATTTCATTCGGTACCATCTACCTACCTGTCTTTCTCATTTTTGGAACCCAAGAAGACTACAATACTCACATTCTAAATGCTACGCTAAGACTAGGTAAGGGTTTAAAGTTTGGTCAAGTCATAAGTTAATCTTAATAATAACCGCCCTAGGGGATATTAATAATAATAATAACTGTAGTCATCATCATCGGCATCACAGGTCGGCCAACATATGCATAGCAGAGTTCTGTCGCGTCTGAATATTCTCTTACACGTACTATCTCCCCTGAATTAGCATCAGATACCTGCATGCAGTTACAGTTGCCCCCATTCACACCAGGATGATAAGTTACACCTAGAAGACCGTAATGTTGGCTAACCACATCATCATCTGTATCCAGTTCGCATCTCACTCCACATTCGTAAATAGAGGATATGTTTGTGATGCGGTGAAAGTTATATGTCTGTCCCGATACATTTGGACAATACCCACGGCCTCGGTACTCATATATGATATTGTCAAGATCAGTTGGAACAACTGGAACAAGATCCCACAACTGATCGCTAGAAGTGTCAAAGTCTCTGAAGGCAGCTCCAAAGCCACTCTCTTGAGCATACAAACGTCTCCCATTAGCTGCATTGACAATGTAATAAGAATCACCCTCGGAAATAAGTTGCCATTTCATACTTTCTTTGACTACAGATCCGTCGTTTTGAGACTCAATGCTAAATAATGTCTTTAATCTACTCTGCAGTATGGCGATTCCCAGGGGATACAGGGGATGCCCTCAGCATTATCGGCATACACACGCCGAACTGTTCCACTTTCGTCGGTTGAGAGACTTTCAATCAAATAGCAATTGCTCTGGGAGGCACACGGATCATCAACGGGGGGCACGTGACCTGCTTGAGATTGAATTGCACGTTGGGATTAGGATTGCCATTCGACTCTCCGTTGTAATAACTTGCGAAGAATAATTTGTTCGGATCATTAAGTAGATGAATGCGACTTCTGACATCGTCATCAGGAGTGTAGATGTATCGATTGGAGGCTGCATTCCTGATAAGAAGAGTCTTATCAGAGACAAGTCCAGAAAATCTGTGCCGTCCTGAGATTGAGGGGTAAGACTGCAGGAGGACTGAGCATGGTCTGCTGATGGGTTGGGTCGATTGGGATTGAATCCTCGCATATTACGCAGTGATGAAGCATTCACCGTCGTGACTATCATCAAGAGTAGTATGGTAATAGTAATAGAGTGGGTGCGGTGGAGTTTTGATTTTCGTTGATTGAAAGGCAACGAACACAAGCCATGGCGGAGCCCAAGGTACGACGCTTGTGAACACATCGCAAGCAGAAAGCTCTTGGAGTTTCTACATGTTGACTTAATACCCCTGTCATCTTTCGCTTCTCGCATTCATCGAGAGAAGCGGTGAGCGGTGAGCGGTGAACCTCTTTGGGTGAAATGTGGACCTCTGTGGACTGTGTGGACGTGTGGAGCTTTCATATGTAAGGCTAATCCCTACTCTCGGCGGGTTATCATCTAGCACGAACCCCCGTTATGTTCTGTGGTACCATAAGGTTCGGCCTCAGCAAATGCCAAACCCACCACCCACCACCCACCACCCACCACCCTGCATTTCACTTTATTTCACCGATCACAACCGATCACCGATAAAACCGAGATAACACCAAAACCATCACCGATCACGATCACCACCGGCTCACCGCTAGATTCACCATTCTCTTTTCATAACAGCGATGATGAATTCCCCTTTACATCATCTATTCCGATCCCGTCCTATGTGGCAGCGCCCCTACTCCACATCACCCCCCACGGCCCTCGCAATGAAACCTGGCACTCCAATACCTGGCATGGATTCCATCTATCCCAAACCTGACCCAAAAAAGCCAACAGACCCCGATAAAACCCCCCCAGTGGCAAAATCACGCGAGGAGTACCCGAAATGGGTGAACAATTTGGCCAAACCCCTTCCCACGCTTGCCTATTTGAGAAGTATCAAGATTGAGGAGGGAACCGACTATGAAATGAGGAGATATTTGAAACTAGTCAGGAGGATTCAGATTAAGGAGAATAATTCGGTGGCAGGGCTGTAAAGATTGTTTGTTGGTTTACTTGTTCGTAATGAATGAATAATGTTATGCCAGCAAGATAAAGCCTGAATTACCAAGCACTTGATGTGCAGATGTGATGTATAGCTTG
Organism: Cyclotella choctawhatcheeana; assembly: GCA_036939855.1. NCBI lineage: Eukaryota > Bacillariophyta > Thalassiosirophyceae > Thalassiosirales > Thalassiosiraceae > Cyclotella > Cyclotella choctawhatcheeana. Next base: position 7,858 of record JALLPH010000462.1, read on the forward strand.
AAGGGATGTTATTCTACACAATAGAATGGTTAATGATAAACGACAAAGTTGATACTACTTGCCGGTTTAAAGATTTCAGCTTAAATCTAAGTTTGCATCAAATCGATATATACACACGTCTAAAAGCAATCATCATTATCAAACAAACTATCTGTGAAACAGTTTGGGGCATCCAATACAAAATACCTATGATCTAATCCTTTAGGTACAACAAGAAGTGGAGGGCCTTTGCTGTGTCCTGCTTGGGCATTGTTCTTAAACTCTTCCCAAGCTGGAGAAGTGCAAGGAAGACAATCACCTGTAAGATCTGTCCTTTGTACACTGTTTGGATTTTTATCTTCCTTGTAACCTTGTTGACACTGGATAACCCAAGAATGTTCCTTTGTTGCAGGAGGCATGGGCCCACACGGCGAATACAGCTCACGATGTTCAGTAATTTCCTCTGCCACATTCCGTGTCCAAAATCCAACCATGAAGGTCAGCCTATTGTTCTCAGGTTTCTCATAGTCACTAGGTGTTATGGGTTTCTTTGGACCAGTGCACGGTAGAACGCCATGCAGTAGATTTCCCGGAAATACCATGAAAGAGTTATCTTTAGGATGTGATACCCACGCTTTAGAGGCTACTTCTTTCGACTTTGGAGTTTGATTGAAAACTACTGTAGCCCCAGCTTTGGCAGTTTCTTCAGTCATCTGATTTGCGCCGCTAAGGTAGAGCACTGATGAAACAATTGGGTGAGTTACCTTCTTTTCTCGACCTAGTAATGATTCATCTGTGTCATAATGGATTTGGTGACCTAGATTTGCACCAAGCTGCCTTGAATGGCACCACCACTCAGCACCTACAATCTTGCTAGATTTGTCTCCATCAAATTGTTCCAAAGTCTTTTCAGCGAGAGGTAGCAAATGATGCACAATCACATATTCAATAATATTAGTTGGTCGCTCTCTCACACTCTTCCCATTAGAAGTATCATACAAGTCAATGAAATAGGAGTAGTACCCACGATTGTTGTAGTCCGATTCAGTCCAGTAACTTGCTTTTGGTGCGAAAAGTTTGCGCATCCGTTGATATAAATTTTCTGGAAGAACTCCTCTTGTGCATTCGTCATCGGTATTCACTTCTCTGGCATGGTATAATTTTGGTATAAACAAGACTGCATCATCATTGGTATTCATAGAAGTTGCTCCATTAGATACCTCCGGTCTGTTAGACTGTGCCACTTTCCATACATTTGGGTGTATACGGTGAGATAACTTAAACTTTGTCAGCATTCTTAAAGCTTCACCATGTTTGGACAGGGTAGAAAGAAGCAATGCAGACATGAAGGCAGCAGTTGCTTCTATTTCAGAAAATGAGTATTCTTCGTTACTGCCTTCTTCATCTATTTCGCTTTCTTCCCCTTCTTCATCAATACAATCAACTCCCAACGCTCCATTGACAATAAGAAGCTCTACCCACTCCTTAACATCTATTCCTCCGATATCTGCCTCTGTATCAATCTCTTTCTCTAAGTAAGCAAGGGCCCACTCTCTCCACTGCTTAGCAAAACCAGCTGCCTTGACATATCGTTCGCAAATATCCTTTACACACCCACAATTTATTCTATCAAAATTCGCGTAAAGAGATATTGCTGAAGGATTGTCTGGCCAAAATGTCAACGCCTTTTCAAAGTACTCTTTGGGTGAATCGAAACCGGTCATTTCGCTTGATTTTGTGTCGAGTGTGTAGGACGTAGCATAGTTCGCTAGATGGACATACGACATACTGATCAATATCGAAACAAGTGATTTGGTGTTTATAGTCTCTAATGATTCAGGCGCAGATGCATCAAATGATTGTAATATTTCTATAACCTCTAATAGCTCGTCGATGGCACCCTCTTCGCAAGATTCTTCATCATCGGCGTCAATATAGTTCCTGTAACACTCCCATGCTTGGGCAATTAAAGCCGCAGCATCTTGCTTTGTGCGTTTGGCTGGGCGATTCATACCTTGAAAGTTCGAGTTCGAGCAATACTGTGTTCAGCACCAGAGCTACCTAGCATTGTCAATTAATGGTCAGTTTTGATTGATGGGACCTCCCGCCAAAAAGCGAAGCGAAAAGGATTGTCAATTTTTCGCAACAGAACCTAGCTACTAGCTATCCTATCTCCTATCAATTGGTTTTCACTTCGACCTCTCAACTCTTATTGCCAGATACATCATTACTGTCGTGAATACTGAAGGATAAGGTACAGCATTAGCACAGCACAAAAAAGGGGAAATTGATAGAAACAATGAGTGGACTCATTATCCGACAAAAGATCGAAAATCGGCCGGCAGTAATATACGATACCAAAGAACGAACACTCTCCTTCACAACCGGCTCACTGTTCTCCTTTCCCCTCCATTCAACAGCCTACGAATCAGACGCAGCGTCTGTTCGCATTCCATCAGGTTTGCGTTTAACTATTCATAGTGCATCGGTTGGATGCAAGGAAATGTCAGATTATGTGAAGATCAGCAGTGGACAGGGAGTTTCATTAAAATTTTCTAGCGAGGAGAACGGTGAGATGTTACCGGTGTGGACGTTTAACTGGGAACGGAGTGGAGAATTTTGGGCCAATGGGTTGGGAATTGAAGGTAAGCCTTTACTAGTGTATTTAAGTCAAGTCATGATGCATTCATTCATGGCTAATAAGTTGTTTGTTAAAACGTCAACATTTCTTTCTTCAGTTCAGGGGCCACGGATCATAAGATTGGCAGCTGTAGTTGACAAAGGGTTCAAAAAAGGTTCAGCATTGGATGTGAACGTGTTTGGCACTGTTGAAAAAGCAGAATTCTAACAATAGAGAGTTTGGCAAACGCAAACTAATGCATAGAATTTCAATAATGCCCCAAATCAGTAAAAATAACACTGAGAGTGATAGACAGCTTTTATGATGTTCAGGACACATCGGTAATTGGTCTGAGTTTGTACAAACAAAAATAAATATCAGATGATTCAATTCATTCAGTAATGTAAGTCTACACTCCTCGAAGGGATTAAAGGAAATAAGCCAGGAAATGTCAATAATTTATATAACTCTTGGAAAGCAAAAGATACTAGTTTTTTAATATAATCTTTCAAAGGCTACCACATCCAACTACTAAAGCAGATTTACGTCTCCTCTGTGGTCTCGTCATCCAAAGCAGCACCACCCTTTGCACCAAAAACGCTCCCAACCAAATAATCTTCCCCAATCCTAGGATGCACCGTCACTCCCTCAGGTAAAACGAGTCGATCCCTCCTAACTACATCCTTCTGTCTCAATCCTGTACATTCTAACGGGATGAATTCTGGAATTGGAAAGGAGGGATCGATTAGACATTCAATAGTACGATTCGCAAAGGCAATAAATCCTCCTCGTTTCATTGCTGGACTTTCTTCTTCATTAACAGCTCGAATAGGGAGCTTGATAGGTTTGTTCGGATGGTATCGGACATAGTTCAGACAGAATGCTGTATGGTCAACAGGATGCATCTGCAGATCGGTGGGAAGGACTAGCATATTTTCAATTATAGCTTTGCGTTGCTTCAACTGAGGTGGTGGAGGTGGCGGTATTTCAGTAATGGTCATTGTTTCTTGACATACTTTAAATTCTGGTGGCGGTAGGTTCTGTTTGGATTTATGGTAGGAGACATCGCAATCATCCGCAGAGTAAATTGTCAGTGCATAGACTTTGGATTCAAAGTTACGATGGTATCGATCCAATTCTCGCTGGATCTCAAACCACGGGGTCTTTACCAAAATCTTTGATGTGGGGTCAACACTAACTATTGCATTTGTGGGATCAGAGCCATGTACCATACCGGGAGTTAAAGGAAAGTACTCGTGATCAGGATGATTTGTCTGCAAGGGGTTACGCATCCGATGACAATTGCGTGATCCCTCCTCCGCACCCGCTATTCTTGCATATGCCACCAAAGGACGTATTCCCCGTGCAATATATTCAGGCGGAAGCACAGGGGCATGTTCGTCAATTACTTCTTCTTCAACCTCTTCAGTTTCCTCGTGTGGACGAATTGCTTTGTCAGGAGCACTCTCCCATCCCTCAAAATTGGCAGCATAATACTCAGCTAATACTGGATTTGCTGCGACTTGGTCGGCGGTGACGCCCGTGACGTAGGTGGAGGGAGCAGCTAGCAGTGTATGCGATGTGGAAAGAGAACGTGAGCGTTGCCGTGTTAGGCGAGGGAGGAGACGGCAGTGGCGGATTAATTGGTTCATGATAAAAGAGGACGTTCGTTATGGATGTGTTGGATGTTATGTTGGATGTTGGTTTGTCACTCATTTCTCATTTGTCACTTGTCACCGTTCACCGTTCACCGTGAAAAATACTTATTGAATAATAGAGGTAAAATCGCCCATTCATAGAAGAAACTCATATAAAATTCCATATTACCTAGGATGACTACCCATCAACCATCATCACTTCCAACTTTAGTAGGCACGCAACATAATAACAGCCAAAGACAGTCAACAAACTAGGTACAACGGACTTCAACCAATTCAACATCTTGAACCATGCTTTATCTACTACTCCTTATAGCAGCGGGTTTTAGTTTTATTAGCCTACCAAACACATCAGCTCTCTCCTTGCCAGGGGCAGGAGTAACACGTCGAGATCTACTAATCGGTGGTACAGCTGCCTCCCTCACCTTTCCCGAATGGGTATCGGCCAAAAGTAGTAACGAGTCGCCAATTGCCATCATTGGTGCTAGTGGGCGGACAGGTGCATTATGCGTTGCATCTTGTCTCCGTCGGGGATTGCCCGTGAAAGCATTGAATAGGAGCGGAACGTGGCCTCCTCCAAAGATTGATTTGGGTCAAGTTGGATTTGATGGTGATATTTCCACCAACCCGTTATTGACGGTTGGCGCATGTGATGTTAAGGATACTGATTCATTAATATCAAACCTGGCTGGATGCAGAGCAGTGATTTATGCAGCTTCTGCTAGCAAAGCCGGCGGGAATAGCAAAGAAATTGATGGCGATGGAGTGATTGCGGCTGGGGAGGCCTGTCTCAAGAACAATATCGATAGATACATTGTAATTTCTTCAGGTTCTACCACTAGACCGAACAGCTTAGGCTACAAGTTTACTGAGATGGCAGTAGCTGGAATCATGACAAATAAACGCCTTGGTGAATTAGGGGTTACCCAGTTGTATGCCAACAGTAGAAAACCATCTTATACTATTGTTCGTCCAGGGGGGCTAGATGAACCCAAAATTAAAACTATTCAAGGGCCTGGGACGTTGGAAATCTCACAGGGTGATGTATTAGCTGGTTTCGTAAACAGAGCAGATGTTGCAGAAGTGGCAGTGGAGCTGGCTTTGTCTTCTGCTCCGAATCTCAGAAATACTGCATTTGAACTCTACTACAAAAACAATGTTGTACCTGTTGATAAGAAGTATAGAAAGTATATAGTTTCTGGCAATACTTTGGTTACGCGTCAAGCTGGCGAAACATATCAGGAGTTGTTTAGTGGGATACAGGCCAATTACGATTATCTTGAGGACCCATGAAGAGGCGGATTTGACTAGAAGGTGCAGCATGACATTCTCAAAACAACCACTATAAGAACTATAGAATACTGAAACAATAATATCACAGTATTACCTCATCCTACTGCAGTAACTAAATTGAAAAGGAGGGCAGATGTGATCTGACTCATACTTTTCTTTATCTTCGTTGCAACCGCATATGTCTAGTAGTGGGTCAGTTTTCAATTCAACCGATGCCATAGAACGATTAATCCAAAGTTTAATAATGGGACTGTGTGTGTGAATTTGTGCGCCCCGCATTACAGTGCCAAGAAGAGTGGTGGTGATATCGAAGAAGGAGTTGCGGCATTCAATGAACAAGCTGCTCAATATTTTCATCGACGCTATTCAGATCGACGTGCAGAAAGGAATAATCTATGGCAGGAAGCCATTTCAGAGATGACTGATAATGCGTTGGATGGGGGTTTTTCCGCGTATTTAGCATCATGCATTAGCGTGGTCGCCAATGTTAAAAACTTCAACACCGTCAAGGACGTCGAGGGTACCTGTTTGGTACATGCCACCTTTCATGGTAAGTTGATGATTATCCTCTATGTAAAGATTCATTTTGATTTACACGGCTCACTCATGAACGTTTAGATCTGCTTGGAGACAATTGGATCAAAGACGATGCAGGATACCCATCATCCCTCGTGTATGTCAAACTAACGGATGAGCTGAAACAGATGATTGGTCATAGTGATCACTATGAGAAAAAGTATCGATCTGAATTGAGAAGGGGTATCATCCCAAAAGAGAAGGAACCAGCTTCAGTCTACGCAACTGCCAACCCTGCCAATGCGACTTCGTGGATGGTTTCGCATTGGATTTCCCCAGTTCGACAGTATGTCAAAAATTGTCCTTCTTGCTTTGTCGTTGATGCGGGACAAAGTTTCATCAAGGTGTATATGTTATGGTGGCTGTCATATCACGGTGAATATAATAATTTTCACCAGATTATGTGGCATCATGATGGGAAAACTGTGGTCAGTAGTCACGCACTTCTTGCAAAAACGGGTAACATGCCAACGACTGCCACTGCTTGCACTCTTCACCATTTTCCTCTGGGGAAAAATGAACGTTTTGACGAGACGACGTTTCTATTTGTAAGTATTATTTTTAGTTTATTGAATAAATTGTTCTTCCCTCTTACTATTTTCATTTTCATTCTATCCAGAACAAAAGGGATAAAGAGCGAGATGTCTTGCTGTGGTGTGATGGTCAGCCGGGAGTTATCCTCAACTGGCCACTTGATGACGAAAGGATTACCTGGACGAAACGGGGCCCCAAGACCACGAACTATGATACGGCCAAAATGGTTGGCCGTCCGTCTTTTGATGACTATTTTTCTACGCAAGACGCCAAGCCTGCTGCAGCCGTGGCAGAAGAAAAGCCAATTGCTTCTGCGCCTACCCTAAACTCGGATGATGTGGTATCTTCGTCGATTAACCTACAGCCAAAGATTTCTGTTTGTGCACAGGGTAACAGTCTCCCTTTTGCCGCCATGCAAGAGACTGATCCATACCAGACACCTAAATCAACTATCGTTGATCCATCTTGCCTGGTTGACCTGACAGAAGATCGAGAGTCACCAAGTCCTACAAAGAAGGCCAAGATGGGAGACTATCACGGTCTATTCAAGTGTGGAGGGTGTGGAGTATCTTTCGAGTTCCTAGATGAATTTGATAAGCACCACTGCAAGCTAGAATAGACAAGTTTGGTTCTTGACCTGTGCATATGCCCTATGAGGCTAGAATTGTTATTTTGCTGTATTATACACTTTGCAATTATAACGTATACTATAACGTATTATATATCATGATGTATGGACTACACACTAGCAAATCAAGTTGGAGGAGAACCTCGCATTCACAAGATCGTGCCTCGTCATATACTGATGGAGGTTTAAATCTACATTAGCATGAAAAGCAAGCCACATATGAATCAGCAACCTCACATTTCTAATCATTCTAATGGACGAGCTATACAAACTGCCTCATATTAAGTGTCACATTTCTGTTTGAAGGGTGGGAAAGTCTGACTACAAACCAATTGATATGAATCTCAATACCATAGTACTTTCTTCAATGCCCACCTTTCACTTTTTTGAACTTGACCTGTCACTTTTTTTTGAACTTGACTGAGTTACTAAATAACAAAATGCTACCACTTGCATCTTCACCCAGAAAGAGATACAGTTGGGTTGTACAACCCCAAAACTTCATTGCTTCTCTTGTTGTTCTAAATCTTTGCCACAAATAATGCTCACGGTTGTGTATCTTGTATATTAAAATCTATCTTCGGATCAGCTCATGTCTTATCCAAATGGCAGTTGAAGGCTTTCTCCATCTCCAAGCACTTCACTGACAAGCAGCAAGGGCACCAGCAGAGTTACGAGCCGCATGGAATTGTATCGGGTCTTAATTTTCATTAAAAGAAGTAACATTTTTCAAAGCAACAGAAAATAGTGACATTATGTTATCGACATACAGATGTGTTTCATACATGAAAGGTGAATTTATATACCTTTGGGTCTTACCATTCTGTTCTTTTAGGGTTATATATGAGGCCGTTTCAAATTGACGTTGGATCAATTTACGAGTAATGTACTGATTCCTCTGCGACTGTAAAATCACTCTATGAATTTTGAAACAGGCCAAAAGTTAATGATTTCTGAAGTAGTTATTAAATCCTCTAATTTATCCGTTTGAACATTTGATCGGCCTATTTACTACACTATTAATCATGTGATACAGTAAGGCTGGATCTAAGGAATAAAATGGTATAAACAAATGCAAACACCGGCTATTAAATCTGTTTGCTTAAACAATCACCTGAAGATGGCCATTTTGATGTGTATCTAGATCTTCAGCCTCATGAGCTGGCTTCTAAGTCCCCAAGTCTCAAGTGCTGTCTTTAATAGATCAAATGAGTAGAGCCAGCCAGGCAATAAATGAAAAGGAGAAAATCTACCACTATTCTGCATGCAGAGATATTGTGATTATCTATTATCTCTTTAACTTAAAATGCTGGCATGGCATTGGATAAGATGTAACAAATGCAGTAAGGGTCTTTCTTTAGAGAGATTTCTTATTATTGATTGCACGCAACTGCGTGACACTTCATTTGAAAACTTTGCCTTGGAAGAAAGTTTGAGATCTCTTTTTTTGTTTTAAATTTGCCCTACCACCGCAGATCCTTTGTTTGCAAGGCAATGGAGGCCTTCGAATCCAAGCCACCCTCAGTGGTTATTGTCAGTTCGATAGCGAGCCCTTACACCATTTGTGCGTTTAAGATTAACCTGTCTATGGAATGTCTTTTGGGTTCAAGACGGATCCGGAAAATTAAATCGCTGTGGAGCAGATACTAGATAGTGATACTGGAAATAGCAATACCATATTGGACATCACTGTCAACAAATAGAGGACTAATTATCAAATTATTAGTGCGTCGTTTCTTGTTCCAATGCTATCAAGAATAAAAAAATGAAATCTCAACCTGATCTTTTAATGGATGTTGAAACAAGCCAAGGTTAGAGGGGGAAGAATGTCATTAGAGGCCATTTCCAGGCAAAAACCCATAACCATATTAGATTCCAAACGTAACCTGATATTCTCACATTATCGATCCCTCTAAAACACTTGACGGGAGTCCTGTCATTGAGAGAAGGGATAGTCTTGTGCGCTGTTTGTTTCTTTTCTACCAATGCGAGACTGCCAATCCGATGTCAGCTGCACTTTCAGACCTCTACACTTCCAACAATTCATCTGGTATTCGACAGCCTTAAAATTGGAAAGAGTTTGGCTCAAACTATTCAGAGAGGAAACAGGCTATCAACAGGTGAGATTTTATATTTTGACCTTGACTCATGCTTACCTAGTAGTAGAGGCTGATGTGTAGGTCTAAAATTAGTAGTCTATCTTGGAAAACAAGGCAACAAATTGCCCTATGACCAACTGAAGGTGTTGGATCTTTGTATGTTTATGTTTTCCATTTGCAAGAAACACACAACAAACCTAGAATTTAGATTTGAGAATCTATTAGATCTCTGCAATAGCATAAGGATAAACAATAACATAATTTTTCTCCTGCAGTTAGTTCAAAGTTTAACCTTCTATCCTAGCGTCTATCTCTAATTCAATTCAAATCATAGTAGTAAACAAAAGACAAAAGACCACTGTTTGCACTTCAATATAGACTGTCCGCACACAACCAACTTTTACTACCTTAGAAGGAAGGTTATAGCCATCGACCTGCATTGACAGACATTCCTTTCTCCATCACCAAAGACGCTTTATTTGGGACATTGAAAGAGCAGCTGCATTTCATACCAAATTTGATTCTCATATAGTAAGAAAGAGCGCAGCTGTTGTCTTCTCTCACATGAAACTGAACTGCCGGAGTTTAAGATATCTTTCCACAAATCGCACAAGACAGGTAATTATACGTAAGAATCATATGAAAGGAAGAGTGATTTATTTACTCTTGGGTGAAATTTGAAATTTCTTTCATCATGGGCGTGATTTCTTTCATCTTAAGGGTGAATAAATCGTGTGTACTGAAATTTGTAATAAGTAAAATTAAGTAAGGGTAAGCCAAAAAGGGTGCAAAAACTACTGTTACCTTTATTTTTTACTTAAAGGCATTTACTTTTTTAAACCCTGTATCAGATAGAATTTGGTATGAAATACATCTGTTCTTTTAGCTCCATCTCATTCACTTCACATTCACAGGGAAATAAGCTTTGCTGCCTTTTCTTTTCTCTGGTGGCCGGCTCTAGGGCAGTGTCCGCATGAACACGTTTAATAATGCAATTAGAGGAGACTCTCCCTATAATACAACCATACCCCTGACTTTGATGAGACTAGATTCCTTATGTAAATGTAAGGCTCTAGTAATAAGACTAAACAAGTAAGCCAAAGCATGAAGTAATGCACGGGCTGGTCGTGATCATGTATTCATTTGTAACATGGTAAGATATATCTAACGGTAAAACAGTCCTCATCTAATGTGAGTGGGAAGATAGTTGATATGGTGCAGGGATGTAGGAAGTATTATAATCAGATAATTGAAAGCCATTATCTCCCCAGGCTAATATTAATATCTGTCCAGGGATCTTTTTCCCTACCTTTATGAGTTGAAATCATTTTACCTGTCATGATAAATCTTTGGTTTAATTTTTCATCATGAGTAAATGTATACATGTATACATGTATACATGTAGGTAAGTATCCTAAGATACCATTTTGTAATTTTTGTATTGCAATGTTAACATAGGAACTAGTATACCTACCTTTGATGGTTTTTTGAAAGATATCGGAACCAGCTAACCAAAAGATATGGATATTAGCTCACGGAACATACATATGTTACATATAAGGATGTAAGCTCACAGAACATACATATGTTACATATATGGATGTAAGCTCACGGAACATACATATGTTACATGTTACATATAAGGATGTAAGCAGGGTAAGCTCCACATATTTCTGACCTGCACTTCTGTTTCATTTTGTCTTCAAAAGACACATTGATCTAAATTGAAGCCAGAGCAACCAAACGTAACTGTTTGACTTCACGACTGCCTTCCTCATTATTAGGCAGTAAGATAATAATATATACGTTAGAGATTTTACACAGCAGCTTCTTTGCAAACGAAAGATGATATATCATTACCTAAAATACTGGATTTGCTTCGGTATTGTCGTTGTTTTGATATTA
>JALLPH010000463.1:0-19146 GCA_036939855.1 Cyclotella choctawhatcheeana
GATACTGCGCGTATGTACATAAATACTTATTTTGTGTAAAAAATACATGTCAGATGTGTCCGAGAGGGCGCAAGGGTGTATTTTGAGTATTCTAGATGTAATCATGAAATTACTTAACGAGGACGCTAGCAATTACTTAACGATGATGTCACAGAATCATCTCACAACTGTAATTATGACTATGTTTAGCCCTAACTTTTGTCAATATCCAACTTCAGCATAAACCCAAGAGCAAGAGGTGGATAGGCCTCATTTCACCCCAGCAATTAATTGCAAAAGTCAATACGACCATGGGCAACATATTTCAAAAGCCCCTCTACTCTTGAACACAAATGTACTGTATCGTTCCATGGAACAGAGGAATAATTAAGTATTGAGAAGACACCATGCGAGATGTATCAAAAGTGCGCTTTACTGTATTTTGAGGTTGAGGATTCTAGATGGAAACCATTAGTAAATATACATTTGAACATAATTTTACAGGTACCAGGTTGCACAGATTCATCTTTTCTGAAAAATTATTTAACATTGTTTCTCACTTAAAAAAATTCAAATTTTCAAAAACGCTTTTTAAGTAGCTTAAAAATTGAAAGTACAGTATACGAGGAACTAGATGCACTCAGCTGGTGCTGAGACAAGGTTTTGACTCCTGAGAAGATATAGATTAAGATAGACCCTTGAATGGCCTTGTTGGATAAGTATTAGAAATAAGAAATCCGAAGATAAATTCAGTGCAACCTGGTACCTGTAAATTTGTGATTTTTCTTATGTAGGAATTAGATACTATTATGTGAATCTTTCTCTCCACAACGGACACGGGAAAATTAATGCCTAGTTTAAAGCTTTTTCTTTTGGTCCCCACGTCAAGGACTCCCAAAACGTATTGTACGCTGCTCTAGGGGGAAAACGTAGAGTAAATTATCACAAGAACAAAAGGCAAGAAGGCTTATTTGTTTGTTTAAGATCTGTGTAGAAGGTAGAATTTATGATGTAAAGGTAAAGAAAAATATAGGGAAGTTTCGGTAAGTATCCAAAGCACCTTTTGTAAATTTTAGTGTAACATCTATTACAGACTGTAGTACAGAGGAACTGGTATGCACACCTTTGACTTTAATCGTTTTGTGTAATCTTGTAGTAAAAGTAAAAGACCATTTTGGACCATTCCCTATTATCTGCCACACTGCTTCTTATGTAGCATACAAAACAACAATGAACTTTGTCAGCTTCCACTTCATGCTGCAACAAACATCCAATGGCCCCCCAGGATACTGATAAAAAATACTTGGATGTTTTTTGGTGCATTACCATTAGGGTACTCACTTATATGACACAGAAGTGCACACATTATGGACAATCAGACTAGGCCAAGGATAACGAATCTTATGATTTCTGGTCTTACTACAAATTTCATTTCTGTTGTCTGCTTCAAGCCAAGTTTGAAGTTTTTGAGGAATTGTGTAATTAACTGAATGTCTTGAGCGTTGGTCAGCGACATTGACCGATAGATGCACACACATTGTTATGAGCATCTGTTGAGGTGAGGTCTTGGGTCTCAGTACTCTTGAGGTTGTCGCTACACCATGACAGTGATTTCAAAATGTGAAATGAAAATCTTACAAACCCAAGCCATTTTCCGAATGGCCCAATCTTGAACTTTTTCAGACAAAAGAAATGAAATCTGTAGTAACTCAAAGTAACTGAAGGAACTTTACTGAGGCCCTCAAGATCAAGAGTATGCAATGTTAAAGGTTGTCGAGCTCTTAAGTTTGAACTCCAAAAAAGTGTCTAATGTACTTGCTCATAGTAAAAAGAATAGAGTCAAATTTTCAATTGTTCTAAATGATGCACGGAGAAACACATTATTCAAATAGTCAAAAAGACCTTAGAGCACAGAGAATACCGGTGTAATGATGTGTCTAAAATAATCTTATTATTCACATGCACTTTTTTAGATATGATGTGGTAAAAGTCTACATTTGATTTGCGACGAAGTGATAAATATGCGCACGTGCTCATAGATAAAATCAAAATGCGCAAATAAAATAAGTGCACCTTTGAGTGAAGTATTTATCGCTTGCCCCACTCTCAATAGGTAAAATGAAATTCACTCTTGTGTGTAACCATACGCTTGTGTGTGATTGATTTGATGCGTAGCCCGCACTTCAATTAAAATGGTTTCATACCCCACAACACTCAATTCAACTTGAAATAGAGAACAATCAAGCTTTTAATACGGCCGGTGCCAACCCTAATGCGATTTTTGGGAAGCCCATTTCCTGCAGCTGCCCATCGGAATATCCCTGCGACCGTAAATCTTTCACCTGTAATTTATCAGCTTCAATCATCTAAGCCATCAGTTAATACGTCAGGAGGGAATAAAAGGTTGATTATTGTCGATTTGAATGTAGAGAAAAATATAATAAAGCAGAGTAAAGTGTCAACGCACCTGTCCTTCTCTCATAATTTCAAAAATCAGCGGCATCAACACGGCGATAGAAGTGGTGGCCACTACAAATCCAACCTTTCCTGCCATTTGTGCAACCATCCATGATTTCTCTTTGACGAAGAGTCCACCGGAATAGAACGATGCTCCTGCTCTAGTGAAAAATCCTTTGAGTCCTCCCTCTTGTGTTGACATGGTGCTTTTAATAAAAGAGGTGTGAACTAATGATGTGTGAAGGTTTGTGAATTGTTGTGTGGTGTGTGATATGGGAGGGAGGTAAGTACCATACCTTCTCTTAAGGTCAATATGTTAGACATGAAAGCCGGTTTAGGATAAGTTAGATAGGTACCATATTCAAGGGAAGGAAAAGGAAAGAGGGAAGAGGGCAAGATGAGAGAAGACATAATTAACCCTACCATTGTTATCCGTTAATCGCATATCAGGATTTTCACCCATTGGAGGCATTGCATTAACGGCATTCTGGCGTCGTAGTTCAGCTGTAAGTGCAATGGCGTCATCGACGAAAAACTGTCAAAATAGTTGGTCGTACCAGCACGCTACTCGCGATGGTGGTTCATTGGAGGTGGTTCAATTTCCTTGTTTAGGTGATAATTATGGGTGAGTTATTTTAATTCGATGAATGCTCAATGAATGATTCACTGGGTTCATTGGACGACCACCGACCACACCTCCAGGATTGACGTGTCGTTGACTGAACACAATTACATGCACCTTCCAGGTATCTAATTCACGCTCCATCCACTGGGGAAACAGCAGCCATTGACACACCCTGCGCTACATCTTACAAAAACGAGTTAGAAAAACGCGGATGGAAACTAACCCATATACTTAATACGCACCATCATCACGATCATGTGGGGGGCAATATGGAGTTGAAAACCTCTGGAGTAAAGGTGTACGGACCTGCACATGATGGGAATATTCCTGGTGTAGATGTGTCGTTGAATAAGGATGATTTAGTTTCGTTTGGAGGAACTAATGCTGCAGTTTTGGGTGAGTAGATATTATGGATTGTTTGTAGTATAGGCTTCCATGTCCATCCTGTAAATCATGACTAAATAACACAGATGTTGGAGGTCACACCGTTGGACACATAGCCTTTCACTTTCCACAAGAGAAAACTGCATTTGTAGGTGACAGCCTATTCGCCTTGGGATGTGGCCGTATGTTTGAAGGGACACCATCACAATTCTGGGGTAGTCTACAAAGGTTGAGAAGTCTTCCCGATGATACGACAATTTACTGTGCTCACGAATACACAGAAAGCAATGCCAAGTTTGCAATGAGTGTAGAACCAAAAAATGCTGAGTTGGTAAAGAGAGTAGAAGAGATTAAGGCCAAACGTGCTCGGGGTGAGCCGACTGTGCCCAGTATGATGGGGATAGAGAAGCTTACTAATCCGTTTTTGAGAGGAGATATTAGTGATGAAATTAGGCAAAATGTAGGTGCCTTGGATGGTGATGATGACGCACAGGTTTTTGCTAAAGTACGCAAGGGCAAAGATAACTTTCGTGGATGACTTGGACTAATGTAATGGCTTGAATCTGGCTGCTTTGTGTCAATATTGGTAGGGTAGGGTTTCGCGCTGCCGGAAAATAGGGTGAAGATGAAGATTATTACAAATGTGCATGATAATCTAATTGAACTAAAGAATCAGCCTCTCTAAATTTGAAGTCGGAAATAGATTCAGTTGATGCATGATTATTGCGGAACAAAGACTTGATTGATGTCATTTAGGTCGAAGTCTTGCATTGCACACAATCTAGGTTCAGGAATCAAAAATTTAAGTTTTAGTTGAACAATGGTATTGGAACCCAATGAACATTATTGTGATTCTTGGTGAAAAAGTCAAACGTCGAATATTATCCATGCCGAACATAATATTAACAATAACGGTGCTATATTCTGTGAAATCTTGCCAACAAATTAGAGTGCATTCAGAAGCACTGCGAGGGAAACAGCTGATGCACTTGCAATCATCAATTTGGCATTAGCAGCACTTTCAGGAGGTTCCATTGCTTCATCAACTTCTTCCTCTGTGGTAGTTGCCGGAACCTCGGTGGCAAAAGTCTCAGCTGGCAAGGTCTCGGGGGTTGCGCCATCAATACCCTCCATGGTTGCGGTCGCATTCGCGATGGCAGCCTCCGCCTCGGCAATGGCAGCCTCGACCGATGCATCCCACTCCTCCTTAGTTGGGTCGGAACTCTCGCCCATGCTTGCGGTGGCATTTGCAATAGCATCTTGAGCAGTGGCAATAGCTTCTTGCGCACCTTCCATCATGCCTGCGGTAGCATTCGCAATAGCTTCTTGGGCACTCGCAATAGCTTCTTGAGCCGAGGCCATAGCAGACTCGGCCATATCTGCTGTGACATTCATCATTCCTTCCATATCCGGCATTTCCATGTCTGGCATCGATACATTGCCCATCAGGTCACCCATATCGGGCATGTCTGGCATTGACACATTGCCCATCAGGTCACCGAATCCACCAAACTGGAGATTACGGTTATCATCAGGAGTGTTAAGCTTTCCGGATGCAGAGCTTGCGAGGGCAAGAACAAAGGCAGTGTTTACGATCCTCATGCTCAGCGATTGTAATGGAGACTTTGAAGAATTTGTGTGAGGAAGGGCAAGGAGGGGGTGGAATTTTGGAAAAGATCCAAATCCTGAGAGTGATCGTGAATGCCGTTAGAGTGCCAGAAAAGTGAAAGATACCGTAAATATCTGTTTCTCTGAAAAAATAATGAGCCTCATCCCCGTGGGCTAGTGAATGTGCTCAATCTCACCTCAATCCCAACTACTAACTACATACATCATGTTATCATGTTGTCATAACCTCATCCAGATCTGGGTGTATTTAGTATTTATTCATGCATCAAGAGGAGGTGTCCAGGAAAACAGAAAACTGGGTCTGTCTATCCGCTTCTAATATGGGATCCTTGAGGACATAAATATTTACCTTACTGAATCTCTATGCGGAGGATACATCATCACCTTCCAGACACAGATCCCACCAAGCTATGTATTATTTTTTAACATTGGTTACTATTGGTTAGCATTTCAATAATATTGAAACCAGGTGTAGAGTCCCGACAAATGTTTTTCGAAAGACAAGACTTTGTTAAAGGCTGAATTCTGAATTCGTTAAAGACTGAATGAGCCTTGGATCTGCAGCGGAAGTCTCGGTTTTTGCTGGAATTGTTAATTGAAATTTGTTTACAACTACTCATATAAATATGAAGAAGCATCACGAATGATGTGTGTGCCGGTGACATACGGGTGATGGAATAGAACAACCTTCTTTTGATGTGCGTCACTCTAATAAAAGTCAGGGCGCCTCATGCCTCATGCCCCATCGTATTTTGATCGAGCACGACTTAATCTTTTTCGTAAGATCCGTCAGAGCACCGACCAATGACACAAATTACCACTTTTGCAGTCAAAGGAATCATAATGAGCTCACAAAGCAAAAATCACAAGTCAAAAAATGAATACTCAAGACTTATGGACATCCAAGTTAGGCAAAACCTACCAAAAGGATCAGGTGGATTTTGATACAGCGGCCAAAGAGCTGGAAAGTATTAGGAACCAACCGTGCAACAAGCGCTGTGCCGACTGTGGTGCAAACGGTACTGTTTGGTCGAGTGTGAATCTTGGAGTCTTTACTTGCATGAGATGTGGAAGTTTTCATCGAGCTCTTGGAACTCACATATCAAAACCTAAAGGGTGTACTGGGACATATCTCTGGTGAGCATAACTGCACGCATTCTCCTGTCCCCATTGTATTTCACTGGATATTTCTCTCATATTATTAACACTCAGGTCGCCAGATGAAGTGGAGAATATGAAAAGAATTGGTAACTCTACGGCAGATACAATATATGGGAGTTCCGCCGCAATGAAATCACTGCCTCCTCCAGATGCTCCTCACAACCAGTGGCTAGAATTCTTTAGGGACAAATACGAGCGTCGTAAATGGGCAGATACAACTACACTTCCACCCAGCATCGCAGGATTTGATCAGGGGCCAATAGTCAACGAAGTTGAGCAGCAAAAGGTTGTTACCAAAGACCTTTTAGGACTCGGAGAAATGAACTCTGCATCCCAATTTAATCGAGATTCCTCCAGCAATGACTTCTTTTCGCAATTCAACCTCTGAGCTGACTTCTTTGACTGGTAAACCTAAACAAAGAATTTAATTTCATTAAATTTTGTACAATTATCCACTTTCACGTCTTTGTCGAATTCCGTCGTGAGTCCTTCTCGGGCTTGCTTCCATCCCGCTCGTTCTATTTGACTCAAATCCGCCTCCTTTTCACTCATACAGAAAACAAGATTAAGATGTCGAAGCGAGATCAACTTTGGAAATTAGAGCCCGAAATCATCCGACTCAAAGAAGAACTTGACATTTGCAAGGAAGCCAAGCTAGCGAGCGAAGCATGCGAAGCACTCTGTGATTATGCAGAGAAGGAGGACGAGCCATTCTCAATGACAGCTGGTCCCAATGCATGGCACCAGAGCGCTGGTGGTGGAGGCGGGTGTGTTATTCTCTGAGCAGTTGAGGGATCTTGTTATGCCCATAGCGCTATTGGAGTGTGAAGCAAATGGCAAATCCATCAGGTGAATCTAACTTTCAATAGCAACCACCAAAAGACTAAGGTTGATTAAATTACTATAGTAGTAGCGTGATTTTTGGCGTTAAATGAAAATGACAAGTAGAGCAATAGACAAGTAATCAAATAGTAATTGTTCTCTCCTTGTTTGCTGATTTGCAGTGATGCTTCTTGAAAAATAGAGCGGCTTCGTTAACAACAGAAGTCATGGCGCAAGTTGCAAACGCATTTCGTTTATGTTGTTTCGGATTGAGGTCGATCTTTTTGTTGCCATACCTCTCACGGCGATAAGCATTCTGTTCGGACATGACCTCCTTTTCCACGGGTTCGACAAGAAGCGGTTTGTCGCATGTCAAGATATCGGTTGGAATCGAATATTTAGAGAACAAAACATCACCCACTCCATAGGATTGGCAGTAATGCAATGTTGTTGGTAAAGACAATGTGTCTAATTTGTTTGGGTAAATACCTGCAGTGCAAGCTTGAGTATCCGCAATCTGATCGACGAAGTCCCAACCTAAAGGAAACGGGTTGATGAACTTCTTGAGAAATATTTGATGTCGTGTTACTACAGCATACATATACTTACCTTCTCCATAACAATCTATGCAACTTATCATCATCGAGTTGACAACGTCGTGAGGTAATTGGAGATCAGCTGCGGCTAAACAATACGCATACATTTCAGACATCAACTGGGGAAACGCAGCATGAACCTTAGGAACAAGATCTGTCCATCGAGTTACAATCTTGTGCATGTCTCGGTGATGGGCTATGTACGGTGGCCCTACTTGATAGTACAGCTCAGCCTCTTTCTCATTGATCTTCAAAGCTGGAGAATTAGGACCTGCTTGATCTTTAAACTTCATCCACGTATGCCCAAAGCCGTAGGTTTGTCCAAACGGATGGCCTTCAGATACACGGGTCATTCGAGTAACATGCTGGGAATGTGGCTGCCAGAACTGGGTCCTCTTGTCGTCACTAAAATCAATTGTTAAGTTCCTCAACAGAATCATATCTGGATCAATGATGATCACGTATGCTTCTTCTTCTATAGACTGGAACTTTCCAGACTGAGGATCCCAACCAAAGTCTGAGCAAAGAAGGCGATAATTAAGCACGCTTCTAATCAATTTGAAGAACAGGCTAGCAATATCCTATATTATATTGCACACTCACCACTGCTGTGTTCCAGGTAATGTTTAGTGCCAAAAGGCTTGTTGAAATACTTGTCTACATGGATGAGATCATTCAAATTTCAGACTGAGTAAGATATGCTCATTAAGTAACGCACAAAGCAGGTTGTTACAAAGTACTCACAGTCACCAGTAACTTTCCCATTGGCATCCTTAACCTCAGAAAATTTGGGAGTGAACATGATTCGGAATCGTGTCGACATTACTTAGAAGAGCATAGAAAATTCTGTGTAAGAAATTCAACAAGACGAGCACAAAGCAAACAATGTATCTGGATCCTCACCCTGTATATGCGTTTGATACCACTCTCTTGCTTCTTGTTTTTCATCCTCCGTGCATCCACTAGCAATGCGAGTGATGAAACCTGGTTGTCTTATTCTCACCGCCGAAAAGAAGAGGAGATATGATTGCCAGTGTTGAAATTGCCCGCAGTCTACATGAGATAATGCTGTGAGTATAACAAGTATAACAAGCACTAAATGATAAAGTAAGGCATAAATAATGCATTACCTGTGCTGAAGACAATGTACAGTGTTGTGCCGTTGACCTGTTCTAGCTCACCGTCTTCAGTGGGTAGAAATCCCAGTGAGTTTATCATGCTGTCTTCTAAAGACTTTATGCCATGGTCAGATTCAGTCTTGTTGCCAGCAGTAGGTAACGTGTCAGCGGATTGCTCAATTTGTTGAAATGACTCATGTGGCACTGCTTTTTGACTTGGCTCCTGTGGGTGGTCATCTAATTCTGGTGGATGCTCGTTATCATGTTCTACAGCTTGGTCGCCATCAATACTTACCCTTTGTTCGAAGGACATAAAAGTGAGAAATAATGATGTTGAGTAGTAATATAAGAAACGAATCTAGGCACGGCACTGACATACCATCCAATGGGATACTCTCTTGAAAAACCACCTGCTGTATCTACCATCTTGCCATCCTGCATTGCAAATTTCTGAGGGTTCCAGCTATAGAAGGATGTATATTTGCTATGACCGTGATAACCGCGCATCCTGTTGATGTAGCCGGTAAATGTGCTGTAGTACGTTCCAGCAAAAGTCTGTCCTCTCGAGGCCACAATTGCATCAATCATTCCGATATGCTCTAGAGTCAGGTCACCCAGATTTATCATATCCCAGTAATCATTGATGAATCTGGCCATCAAGATTTAATGTGCATGTGTTGAAAATGAGATACAAATAAATAGCTTCGAACGACATGAGAAAGATAACTGACCTAACATCATGTTTCAGAATGAAGTTATCAAAGAACTTGGCATCACGCTCGTCGGTTGCTATGTACAACACTTCATTCTCTTTCCACAAATCGCGAGTGTTGTCCCACCACCTATCGTCCGAAAGAACTGCGTCCTTGTATTGCAAATCATCGCGGCGTACATGTAGGCTAGAATAACCTCCACCTCCTTCCTCGTCAACTGAGAAACCTCGCTCTGCAGCCTCGATTTGGAGTGATCTAACGATCTTACCAGCAGCACAGTATATTTTATCATTGTAGTGCAAGAAATCCCGTACAAATCTTTTGAAATAGTTATCAATTGCCGCATCTGTGAATGTAACAAAGCTATAGAAATGTGCTAAGAGGCGATGGTTTTGTTCATACGTATCAAAGTGGAGAACTATTGGATCGGAGAGCTCTTTTGTATAGTACACTGGGTTTCGAAGCTAAATTATCGAGTACGTAGAGTGTTCAAGTCTTAGTGATTGAATTATACATGAAAATGAGATACACAGCTTTGCTTACCTTGCAGAAATTCGTAACTTTATCTTTGTTAGCTTGCGTGATTTCACCAGGACCCCCTTCGAAGACTTGGACGTCAAAAACCAAGCAATTTTGATCACTCATCTCGGCCACCTTAGAAAAGGTCTTGGATAACACGGTGTTGTAAGCCTCTCCACAATAAACATCACCTGATGAAGTAAGGAGAAGTATTAATGGATACAATATCTTTTTTTTATCATATATATACACACACACACACAATCACGAATACTTACTTTTTCGCCTATTCTCACAATAGGCAGCCAATTGTGTTAGCCTTTCGGTTTCTGTTTCATCAAGTTTAAGTATGCCATCAGAACCACCTTCGCGTTTAATGAATTCAGCGAAGGTTATCACTGGTACTCGTCTCTGGAATTCATCGTCGAAAGAATAGAATTGGTCGAACCCATTTACGCTCACTTGGTCCTAGTGTTGCGATTTAGATTGCAGCATAAGAGACTACACAACAAATGCTGACATTTATTGATTTCATACGATTACTCACAGCATACTCTAAGTGCATTTTCTGATTTGGAGGGAGAACAACAGTTTTCCCAGATGCAGCGGCGATGACAAAAATAATCTCAAGGCTCATGCGCATGTTGTTAAACCGCCCGCAGTCTTGCCAAAATGTGATGTAATGTGTCTGTTTGTCACTAGACTTGAAGGGTGATACAAATTTTCGATCTCTATTTCCTTGCGGATTGTTCCAATATGCCATAAAATCTACATTGACGTCACAGTTAATCTTGCCACGAGATGCTCCAATAAGTGCTGGTGTTTCTGACATTGGTAGTCCTGCTACGCCACGTGCCAAGTGTTTTGGTCTAGAGGGAGGGTCAGTTGTTTGAAGTAGTGTTATATTTGCTAAAGGGCCTATTGGTGACGTTTTGTTCGATTCTAAATCACCTGTGATGGGCAAATCTCCGTCGATTCCTAGCCTGTTGAGGTGAAGAATTGGGTTGTGTTATATCAAGTGAAGTACTGATTGGGTATTTATCCGCTCATTTTCTGCTCACCAAGAAATCGGGAACTCTCTAGCTGCGGTGTTACCATTAGGGTAGACCCATTTGTGCATCCAAAAAGTCCGAGGTCTATAGTTGTAATAGTTTGTCACTTTGCTCATGCCATAATATCCTCTAAGTCTCATGATGTAAGCTGAAAATGTGGAATGCCAAGTTCCAAGGAACAAACGTCCTCGGGCTGAGACTATGCTTTCTACCATGCCCATGTAGTAATTATCTAACTTTGATAATTCGGCTTTTTCGGTGTAATCCTCTAGAAATCTTAAATCATAATGCTTAGCAAAAGGCTCGAAGAATGTCTTGTTCTTTTCATCTGTAAAGGATTGAATTCATGCATGTGCTTATGATGAACTAGAATGTGCGCATCATGTTGTTCGGCCGACTAGTGCTTACCTGTGGATATGTAAAGGATTTCTTTTGGAAGCCACAACTTGTTCGACATATTATACCATTCTTCTGACGAAATCAAGCACTCTTTATATTGAAAATCACCTCTTCGTATATGTAAAGCAGAATATCCTCCTGCGCCTTCCTTATCTATTGCAAAGCCTCGTTGCTTGCCTTCCTTTTGCAAGGATTGTATTATTTTTCCTGCCGCGCAAAAGATGTTTGAATGGTAATGCAGGAAATCTCGGACAAACCTTTTCATAAAGTTATCGATTGTTGGATCAGTAAAATGGATTACGGTATAAAAGTGCTAAAGCATTAAATAAGGAAACATAAGTTAGTTGAATTTGTTTTGTCGACCCTTTTACACAACTCATAAAATACTCACATTGAGAATTCTATAGTCATCATTCGATGAGGTGTGAAAGTGTACAATGTCAGGCGCTGCCATTTCCTTATTGTAGTATAATGGTCGACGATCCTGTGAGAGAAGCCATTGTCAAATCAATCGTTAAATTTCATATTAAGGTACACATGATGTATTTGCTGTATTAGAGAACTTACCGGTCCACAAAATTGTTGTATTCGACTATTCATAGGCTTTTGATCTCTATTGTAAGCTCCATCATCAAAGATGAGACAGTTTTGAGAATCCTTGACTTGCGCAATATATCCCTTCTCCCGTAATACATTTACTATTTCGAAGCAGGATCGAGTAGCTGCAGCGGGGTCAAAACAAGGTTACATAATTCAATGAGAAAAACTATTTACTACCAAAAACGGAATCCAATATTGCAGTTGGCAACACGATCAATAAAAACATACCAATTTTCTGAGAAACACAGCCTTTACTAACCGTCAACATCTTTTCCCTTTGTGTTGCATCTACCCAACTCAAAAGTCCTCCTTCTTTAAACTCTAAATTGAGAAAGTCTTCTGTTTCTATGACCTTTATCTTCTTTTGGAATTGCTCTGTAAACATGGGAAAGAAGTCGTCGAACATGATATTGTTGGAAAGAAGGTATATATTTTGAGGAGGTGGTAGTACCAAGGTTCTTCCTGTGGCTGCTGCAAACACAAATATGTTCTGAAAATGGCGCAAAACTTTAGTCAAGAAGCATCACAAAATCACGAGATACGATAAAAATGCTATGTTAAAATGATTGTTCAAATATTGGATTACTAACCTCCATACTCATACGAAGGTTATTCCAACCGCCACCATCTGGTTCAAAAGTTAGGTACTTCGTCTTGCCTGGTATTTCTGGAACTTTGAATGGACTTACAAAGTCTTCATCTCGTTTGCCTGGTGAATTCCAGTAGGCTAATGCACTGCATTTATTGTTCAAGCAACAAGATGGTTGAATGACATTGAAACAGGGAAAATATTTTGAGCGCCGAAATTGCTGAACTCACTTTACATTCACGTCACATTCAATAGTGCCCCTCTTAGCCCCAATGAGTGCAGGTGTCTTTTCCATGGGAAGACCTGAATATCCTCTTGCCAGTGGCAATTCCAAAGGAGGAAACTGTTGCAACTTAGCATTGGCATTGGATGCTTTATCTTTTAGTGGTACTGGATTTGGAAATTTCAGAATATCTTCAGTGTCATCGTCTCCGGTGTAATCACCCTTGTTCTCTTCGGTGTCTTTGTCGTCATCGTCGTCGTCGTCACCAGTTTCTTCCTTGGCATCTGCTTGCTGACTACCACTGTTAGGATTAGAACTGTTAATCTTCACTTCTTGTCGCACAGCATCTACCGATTTTTTCTGTTGTTTTTGTCTCTCAAGTGAATTCTCCCCCACAACAACAGATCCGCCTCCATCTCTCTCCACGGCCATATTCTTCAAACCCAATGTATCCGTTGTATCAGTATCACCCCGCACCTCCGCCCTCTTTTCTAGATGCTTCTTCAAAATCTCTGCATGACGTTGCATATTCACATGAACGCCGTGATGATCTTCGCTCTGCTGAGTATTTTGTAAGTCATTCATTGAGGTGAACATGGGGAAAATGCCAACCGTTGAAATGATCATTAGGATGGAGGTGACGCCTAGAAAGATTCGTATTGTCAGGAGGATGGAAGGACTGCGAGGGTGGGAGGATGGTGCGGTGGATAGTTCCGAGGGTACCGCTCGTGCGGAGCGGTAGGGTTGTGGACGTGAGAGGGATTGCAGCATGGTTAATTAATCATCAAGCATCAAGCATTATGAAATCGTAAGGTATGGTACTGGGTATCTTCTCTATCTAAGCTGTGAGCTGCTACCATACATAGTGCGTGGAAGGTACCATAGAGTGTTTACTCTAGCCTGTACCTGTAGTGTACTTATTATGATGTACGCACACCTATCATAGCCTATCATCTCTACCTGTACCATATTCAAACTTCTTGTTCTTCTACTTCAGGTTCATCATTTATTAGAGCTATTACTCAGCAACATCAAGAAATGATCCAACAATGTCATTTTCGTTCAAAAACGTCACTGTATTACCGAGAGGATTGTAAGTACGAGGTGCAGCTATGAAGCTCCACTTCTCTGGTAGTATCCTGTCCTTGTTCAATGCCATTACCATGGAACTCAACACGTTAGACCCAGGACCTTCTTTGCAAATATCACAGAAGAGGACGGATGAATATTGATTCCTCCTCATTATATTTCGGAGACCATCAGGTACGTCACTGATGTAAGGGCAATCAACTATGTCTACCTCTTCTTCCGAAGAAATTAAGTTTTGTTCAACCAACATGCTTCTCGCGCGCAATGCTGTAACTACACCGTTACCATAAGTCACAAGCAAATGCTTTCCACTATTCCCAAATTGACGTACATCATGAAAGCTCATCACCTCGTTTTCTGGAGGAAATGAACTTTCCCATCCTCTATCTTTGTCATGCAAATGCCTCAAGTTTAGCAAATGAGTTGAGTCGATAAATACAACTACTCGACCATTCTCTGCTTGCTTAATAGCATTGCGAAATCCACGAACATAATCTTGTCCGTTGCTGTAGCAAAGTACGTCTATGCCCGGAGGAATGTGAGATATCATGTTATGTGTATGAAAGTTACCTCCAAATACTCCTGTGTATGAAATGAATATTCAAATGAGAAATAAATGAAGTTAGCTCAGTAGCTCCACTCATATGAATATTGCAGCTACTGCAAATACCGTACCTTTGTCGAATCCCTGGACTCTGATAATCATTCCATTCGGGCGCTGCTTATTTGTCAGCCAGTTACTTATGGCGAGCTCATAAAAACTGTAAGGTAAAGCATTGAGATGCAATCCATCATAACTAGATACATATAATGAGATTTCGCTTACATATCAGCGCCGCAGTCTAAATACTTGCTATATGGTATTTCTGTTTGCACAGATTTTGTTAGGCAAGAAATGAGTGCGTGAGATGTGTGTGGGTAGACCAGAAATGAAAGTGTGACTTACCTATGATAGGAAGCAAACCCGCCTGCGAAAATCCCATGGCAGAACCTAAAAGAGTAGTCTCATCCGGAGGAAAATCTATAACACGCCCGGGAAAGCGCTTCGCCAATCCATCAGTCACTAAGTAATAGCCACCATGCTCAACGTCCTCACCAATGTACACGACTTTTTCATTGTTGGTCATTGTTTCGGATATGACACGAGTCATGTGCTTTCTCATGACATCACGCTTGGGTCGCTTGCTTTTGTCAGTTGAAATCGCCTCTATAGTTTCTGGGTGATAGTTCTGAAGCAAACCTGAATTCAGTGGTGGAATTTGCACCATTGGTTGTGATGTTTGTTCAATCATTTCTTCTCTAGTTGATATCTTTGGCTCTTCGGCCGCAGTGTTGAACGAGCGCTTGACCATCTCTCCGATTTCACGAAAGCGATCATAAGCCTGTGGATAAGTCAATGCATTTGATTGTTCTACAGCCTGAACAATGCCACTTGCAACCACATCACTATCCGCCATTCGATCT
This sequence comes from Cyclotella choctawhatcheeana, assembly GCA_036939855.1. Classification (NCBI taxonomy): domain Eukaryota; phylum Bacillariophyta; class Thalassiosirophyceae; order Thalassiosirales; family Thalassiosiraceae; genus Cyclotella; species Cyclotella choctawhatcheeana. The sequence continues at coordinate 15,420 of JALLPH010000463.1, forward strand.
ATCGTATCTGCATCCAGATACGCATGTTGTCTATCTGTAGCCGCATGTCCAAATCTACGAACGAGTTCTTGATACAGAATTAGCGAAGGAGCCGAATTCTTGCGTGAATATGTTGCTGCCTGAAGAGTTTTGTCATAAACGTCAAACATATCGCACCCATTGGCTTTGAATACTGGAATACCATCTCTATCTTTCGAAATGGAATTTGGATCAGAAGATGTTCTCGAGAACAAAAAGTCAGCATAGCCATCAGTAGGATACGAAATAGATATGCCATTATCACTAACTCCAAATACTACTGGACACTTGTTTCTACGAAACCTTGCATGTCTTGCAAGATTAAAGGCTGATAAAAAGTGAGCATTGTGCACGGATCCATCTCCTATGGTTACGAATGAAACTTGTTTGGGTGAATCAGACTTGTTACCTCGAAGGATTGTGTCTGCAATGGGAAATGCGAGACCACGTCCTACAGCTGGTGGGCATTGCGAAGCAAGAGTACTTGTAACAACGTAGTCTCCGCCACCGTAATCATGAATATTCGGATCTCTTGCTGATCCAATAGCACAATGCACTCCACCAGTGACTAAGATAGTAAATTATATGTAAACATGAGCATATTCATGTATGTAAATAGAGAGCAACAGTCAACTACAGATTACTACTCACCAGGGTCCAATCTACTAACGCAATAACCTCTAGCCCTATCCAGACAAATCTCCTCCAACTCTTTACTCAATCGTAGCTGCCTAACAATACTCACACTCAAATGTCTGTAATGCAAAGCCAAAGCATCAACACGCGGATCCAGTGCAAACCCGACCGACGAAAGCATTTCTTCACCACACGGACCTATCGTGTAAAACCCCTGTCCACATAAAGAGGCTATACGAGATTCGACGTGTAAGTGAAAAGTTGCCATCGCAGAGTCCAATGATGTCAAAATTTGAGATTGGGTTAATGTATGTTTATACCCTCCCGATGGTGGAGTGGGGGGTACTATCTCTTTCATGGGATGAGATGATGCATCATGAATTCCAGCTTTCAAACGTAGAAAGTTGTCAAGATTAGAACGGGCTTTGTATTCGGGTAGAACTTGAATGTCTTTTTCGTTTTGTTGCCGTAGGGTTTCCAGGAGACTGTTATTTGTAACAGAGGATAGATGGCGCGTGGTTTGGCGAGTTAGTACATGTACTCTGCTCAGTGGGTGCAGGCTCATTTTACTTTTGGATAGCATCATCACTATCATTCGAAGCAAAGTTAGATGTAAAGAAGTTATAAAAGCATATCTGTACTTTGAAGAGAAGACTTTTGATACGAACGAGGAGTCAGATGGGAGTGTCTATTTTTTCAATGGTTAGATCTCTCTCATCACACACAACACAGCTAATGTAATGACTGAAAGAGGTTGTTCCTGTCCCTTTGGCCCTTTGGTCCGATTGATCGGCTTTAGGCGGAGAAGAATTAATCATACATAGTTTATCAAGGACCCCCCCTCAAATCGCCGGTTTGGGGCAGTACGTTCCCCCCGTAGTCATTTTCCCCCTGCCCTAGTGCGACCGCTAGATGACAGTAGGTGACCCATTGCCACGTCATTGATGACAGTCATAGGAAGGTTCTATGACGTCATTAATGACGTCATCAATGACATCAAAAAGCGTTGATATGCCTACTTAATATGCGCCCACAAAAGCAAAGCTAGCGAGTCCACGTAGAGCGGGTAACTCTTAAGTGTGGGGCGATTTGGCACCCCCCCCGCCCCCTATTTCACGGTTAGCTTGATAAACTATGTATGATTAATTCTTCCCCGCCTTATTTGGAGTGTCATCCTACCTACCTACCTACCTACCTACCTACCTACCTACCTACCTAGGTACCTACCTACCTACCTAGGTACCTACCTACCTACCTACCAACCAACCATACGTAGCTACCCTCCGCTCCCTCTACCAAGAGAAAGATACAGTGGCCTGCCACCAAGTGTACCCCCCCCCGGGGTACAGTTTCTAATACTAGCTTGGATTTTGGGGGGGTACACTTTGGGTTTAGGGGTGGGGTGGTGGTGATATGTACCATATGGTACCTACCATATGGTACAGTGAATTCTTTTTAGATATTCTTCGTTACTACTTGAACTTATGTGCCTATCTAGAGAGAGAGTGCTCTCCTTTTCCACCACTCGCCACTTCCCCCATTTCCCCGCATTGCATTCTACAGCAGTAACTACATTTGATCATAAGCATTCGGTTACCAGAAAGCATCTTATTGACCTGTTTCGATGCTCTTTCTCATTTCAAATGTGAACCCGCCACATCAGCGGCCACAAGACACAAGTAGTTTCACAGTGGAATTGCCACCATGATGATTTTATTATGCCGTCCCTTCTCAATTTAAATGGACAAGACAGCTCAAAAGACTGCGATGTTTCGTTCGTCAACGTATTTTCAGTCCTTTGTTCACACCCGCTGCATATCACGCTGTCATAATTTTCATTGTCGTCCATCCGACATCGCTCCATCATGACAAACTCACGCCAATTGAACTTGCTCAAGTTCACGCAACCAAATGCCGCCAAAGTATCCAAATACACATCCTCCACCAGCCACAACAGTCGCCTCTGTCCCTACTGCGGTGTTTTCTTCAGTTCCCAAGGCCTTGGTAACCATATCAAGACGCACAAGCTCGACCCTAATGCAAAAGTTACAAGGCCGTCACGACCCGGTCGCGTGAAACTCCGTGACATTCCTCCCGCCGCTGCTCCGAATCCGTCAGATCAACCACCTGACCTACTGGCTGAAGCGGTTGAAAGCCACCATGACTTCTGTCGATGCGAATACAGAAGCAATGAAGCTTACACCCAAAGAGAAGAGAATCCTTATTACTCATGCTGTGGGTACAATTCATGAGAAGTTATGCAAGTCCGACGCCTTCAAACGTGCTTTTCATGCCACCGGCACCTGGTTGCCTATTAATCATTTGATTCGTGACGAGTCTACATCGCAGAATGCCACTGTGAATCCTACTGCCACCACTGGGAATTCTCCTACTGACGCTGATAAGAGTGTGAAGATTCAGCATTTTAAGGAGTACAAGTACGTGGAGAAGATCACCCCAGAAGCTGTTTATGCAGCAATTGATAAAGCAGCAGCCGATAAAGCAGTTGCTGAGGCAGATGCGCGTCGAGTTGCTCTCAAAAAAGAAGCCTACTACCAATCAGAGAACATTGAACTACAGCCCTTTGTCGACAAATCTACAAAGCTGCTATCTGAATTGGAAGGGAAACTTCAGGCCTACATTGAATCCGATCTTACCATTATCCATCGCCATACCGGTATAGATCACTTTCTGATTGGAGGCTCATGGTCGTCGGCAATGATTGCCAAAGTGGTAAATGAATGGACCCATTGTGAAGAGTTGAGAGATTATGAGAGGTTGGACCTAGTTGCCAACGACATTGATGTATATCATGGGCGCTACACAGATGAAGGTGCTATTTTCCTGGTTGATTTTCTTGATATTCAGAAATACCCAGTGGGTGATCTCTTCTGGGAACTGAACACAGTCAAATGCCAGCGCTGGAATGCGGCTGGGTTTTTGGAGAACAATGACATCAATGTTACTGCCTCGTGTCTCGAAGTTGACTTGTCACGAGAAAAGTCAGTACACATCCACGCATCACCACGCTTCTGGAAGTTTCTTTTCAGCTCCAACTCAGAGCGAACTATTG